>WYDF02251481.1:0-20659 GCA_009867245.2 Adranes taylori
TAGCGGACCCGGCAAACGTTGTTTTGCCCCCCATCTGGTCACCATATTTGCCAACGGCGCGAACAGGACTGCCATCCGCACTACTGTGGCCTGTGGCCGCGGCTTCATTGATAAATTCCCAATTCCACAACATAAATACCGCTTTAGAGTCACTTTTTCTTTGCGTAAAATTGAGGTCCGTGGGTCTTCAATGCCAGACTTTTCTAAAGTTTTAACGATTGAAAAAATACTCAATTATCAGTATAAGCTAAAAAATATTTAGGGCTATTTCTCCAACAATCAACTCTTTCTATGTACTAACTATGGGCACAGGCGCGCCAAACTATATTAGCGCCGGGGTGCCAGGGAAAATTGGGCGTCCGTACAGAGCCAAATTTACGGATAATTAGTATTTTTACTCAATAATGTCCCCTGGGCGCCCGGGTGCTGCTTTGCACCCCCGCTTAGCGCGGCACTTGTACCACATGTTTTCCACTTCAGATATTTAGACTACACGTTATCGTCAAACATGTTACATAACCTACCCCTACGAAACGAAGTCATTGTGTGTGAATTTGAGTATATTAAATTAAAAACAGTTTTTTAAGATTCAATTTATATTTTAAGTAAATATCATGAATATATATATTTAAAATAAGCCTAATAATGAGAAAATATTAGAAATGAAATATTTTACAGCTATGTACGGCTTATATAAGAACTTAGTAGTACACTCAAAGTTATTTGTAACATAGAAAATTCGTTGATGTATTTTTATTTTTTAATATTCATCCTTAAATGGAAAATACTTGTGATCGCTAAGGCTAAAATAAAAAAATATATATATATAATGAGAATGTGTGATAGTATTACTTAAGACGGAAATAACTATTTATTAATAATTAGATGAGTTAATCAATCTCAAAAGCACCATTGATGACATGTAATATCCAAATAGCTTAAAAAAAACAGGTAGGAAAGATTAATACGTCGTCTAGGAGTGCACTGTAAACTGGCTCGCTTAAGCTATTTTCAAATTTTGTATTAACATTACATGTATAACAATTACAGAGTTCTTACAAGTAGACGAAATTAACAACTCAAGTGAGACGAAACAGTAGGTGTTTTATTCGCTTCAACAATCGGAATGGAATTATTTTTATAAGCACTTTGAGAATCAAAGCATCTTAATATTAACCCCCATTTAATTCATCTCTAGCATTAGCTTAACACCTGCTAAAGGAAATTATATAATGAGAATGTGTGATAGTAAATAACTATTTATTAATAATTACATGAGTTAATCAATCTCAAAAGCAAAAGCAATTGATGACATGTAACACCCAAATAGCCTAAAAAGCAAGGTAGGATAGACTAATACGTAGTTTAATAGACTACGGATGCACTGTAAAAAATGGGTACTGCCGAAGGCTACATCTAATGACAGAAATGCATCTGCCTTACCTGACTATTGATAATATGTAACACCCAAATAGTTTAAAAAAGTCAGATAAGGCAAATGTCTTTCTGGCATGAGGTGTAGCCTTCGACAGTACCCTCTTTTTACAGTGCACACGTAGTCTATTAGACTACGTATTTGTCTGCCCAACCTGGCGTTTTAAGCTATTTGGGTGTTACATGTCATCAACAGGTGCTTTTGAGATTGATTAACTCATCTAATTATTAATAAATAGTCATTTACGTCTTAAGTAATCTATCACACAGTCTCATTATATAATTTCCTTTGGCAGGTGTTAAGCTAGAATACTAGAGATGGCTTAAGTGGGGTTGATATTAAGATGCTTTGATTATTAAAGTTCTTATAAAAATAATTCCATTTCGCTTGTTGAAGGGAATAAAACACCTACTGTTTCGTCTCACTTGGATTGTCAATTTCGTGTACTTGTAAGAACTCTGTATTTGAAAATAGCTTAAGCGGGCCAGGCGTGGTGCAGTCACCTAAATCGTTAGACTACGGATGCACTGTAAAAAGAGGGTACTGAAGTAGGCTACACCTAATGCCAGAAATGCATCTGCCCTATCTGGATTTTCAAGCTATTTGGGTGTTACATATCATCAATATATATATATATATATATATATATATATATATGCATGTGTGTGTGTGTGTGTATTGAATCTTAGACAAGTCTTCCTTTTATGTACTTACTGAGTCATCGGAAATAATCTTGTGTTTGAATTAAAACTGTCTAAATATTCCATATCAGCTTCAGATAATTTAAAATTGAACACGTTAAAATTCTCTTCAAGTCTTGAACGCGTAACTGTCTTCGGTATTGTTATTAGGCCTTGCTGAATTTGATACCTAAAACATTTTAGATTAAACCTATAAATAAAATTTGATTAAAATTGTCTGTTTTAACAGTTTGTAAAATTTAATATACTATACTGATTTCAGCAAAAAAATTTGGTGTGAAAGTTTTTGGTAACACCTTGTTTAATTTTACATTTTGTTAGTTTTCGCAATTCTCTTTAAGTCAATACCCAGCCTGAGGCACAATACCAACGTTAATAATTCCAAAGATATCGCCCTTAATACATGTTTTAATCCATTGGTCATCCCGGTAAGCTAGATTAAACATCTAAATACTTATAATAGCTTAATGATAGTAAAGAAGTTATAGATACGTTACGAAGAAAAAGTTAATGACGAGAAATCTTATAGGAGCAATCTTAGTTCAATGTCAGCAATGGAGCAATGTTCAATGTTAGTGATGGAGCAATGTCAGTGATGGGTAAAAATTATAATTTTGGGAGGAGCTCAAACTAGGGGCTTCAATTTGGTTAAAGCGCTTCCTAAAACAATGACTATGAATATTGTTTTAAATATTGCATTAAAATAAATATTTGAATATGTTTATTATTAATATTTATGTTTTTTACCTAATGTTTATTATTTAATATTATATTGCGACGTTTGTTATTGTCGCATGGCACTAGGTGTGCGTTACTACACTGATCGATTGTTACCCTAAACAATTATTGAGCTAATAGAATTTAATCAGCGAGTTAAGAGGTACAATGGTCAAAACTAAAAACATCAACCTTTGAGAATTTATATCATACAAATTATACACAAATTATTAATGTACGCAAATAAGTAAAATATAAAAACATAAAATCTAGAGAAAATTAAAATGTCTATTAAATATACATAAAGGTATATTTCTACATTTTTTCATGGAAGATTCATGTCTTCAAATTAAATTTTTATATGTAGATATAGAAATCCTAAACTTATGTAAGCCTATATTGCATCTATATTACCTAATCCTATATTACCTACCTAAACTTAATCCCATATTACCTATCTATATTACTATATGATTACCTAAACCTATATTACCTAATCAAAATTTGAGCTGGTGTTTTACCAATTCGCGAAGATAACTCCTTTAATCTTTGATCTTCTAATAAATGCGTTTCAATAGAATTAGCAACATAATCACGTGATCCTATAGGTCCATATCCAATAATAGTAATATCTTTCGTTTTGCAATATTGAATTAACTTTTTTTGCGTTAAATACGGATGAACTTCAACCTATGCAATAAATATTTGTTTACTATTTAATGAATTTTCTATAAATAGGCAAATATGGGCGAAGTAACATATTTATAAAAAAAAGTTAATGCGTAGGTAATACATTTTGTTTCATAAAATATAATTTTGTATATTGTTTTATTACGTGAACAATAATGAATTAATTTAATTAATGTGATTTAATTTGCTCAATTTATTAGCTCTTCAACCCGCTACATATGTATCGCAACTATACGCTGTTTCCAAGTAGCAAGTTGTTATCGGTCACAGACCTCCAGGTCATGGGCGTAGCTAGGAAGGCAAAGGAAGGAAGGTACCTCTACAAAACTAATTGCCTCCCCCCTAAAAAAATCGGGAGTATACTGTTTCCATTTTTGTTCATGGTCTAGGGGTGACAGTGCCACCCCCCCCCTCCTTCTAGACAAACATCCTAACTATGCCAATGCTCCAGGTTTCGTAAACGAATAACTAAGATTTTTCTGTTTCCAGCTTATTTTTTATATAACAATAAATATTTAATTTAATGGGACATTTTAATTTGCGATTAAATAAACAGACATTTTAATTTCAATACGTTAATCTTCTTATCAAGTTTTGATAAAGTTTATACGTTAAAACCAGATACATCAAACAAGTGACACAAGAGAGTTGCTATCGCATAAGCACGTGCGAGAAAAACAATAAACGAGAGATGTTGTTCGATGCGAAAGTTTGTTGGAGATAATACAATAACGGTCGATATTACTTTTTGTTAAAAACAAACAAGAGGACAAATATGACCATTGCCACATACGCATGAAGAAAAAGACAGGAGAAAAGTTTTTTTTATATACCGTCGCTGCGTTCCCGGAGCTACAATTCAATTTTTAAATATCACCCCGTCAAAACCAATAGCAACTTTACGCACAGACCAGCGAATATAATGTAGCGAATGTAACGTACGCTCCGATTGTGTTTGTGTTTCATTTAAACCAATAAGAAGTTTAAATCGTAATAGTAATTGACTAGTTGAATATAAAGAAGAAGAAAATCTACTCCACCCCTTTTGGCTTTTGGTCACAACGTCATTTTTTCAGCAAATTTTTTCCGCCAAACATTTTACTTTCTTCTGATTATACTCAGTAATTTAATAACATCTTCCTTTTTTAGTTTTTTTAAATAACCTAAGAAACGCAAGCGTAAATTAAAAGAAACGTTTTCTTTACAAATTATATTGTTTCATTTCTACATATATCTTCCATACACCTTATTGTATGGTTATACAATATATGTTGTAGAATTTGCATATGTGGTCAATCAGACATAAATATCACCTATAATTACATACTTTGGTGCTCAACGTGGGGCTTAAAGAACTTGCAAATGCTAAAACCAAATAGAATTTTGGGTAAATACACGCAATACAATTCCGTCTGAAGGGGATCTAATACTGTCAGTGGCCCAAGAAGACACCACTATGGAAAGCGTAGATCTAGCTCAAACTACAGCAGAAACGGGAGGAGTATTAGCAACAAATGAAAACTTAAAGAATACGGCAACGAGTAACCTTCAATTATGTAATAACCGTATGTGACAAGTCTACCAACCTCCACACAGCACCTGCAAAATAGTCAGCAAGCAGGATCATCTATGAGAACACCGCTAATACAAGGTAGAAGAAGCTAATGAACCGGTACGAGCACAATAATTTAAACTAATTTATCATTTTAAAACATATAAGTAGTTAATTATGTACTTTAGTAGTATGCAAAAGCAAAGACTAGAGGCGTTACGGCGCTTGCGTTAGAGATAGTCGATTGTATTAAGGAACTATTCCATATAATACGAGGATGGTTTGACGGAAATGTAGCCTAAGTAGAAAAAGCACGATTTTTGTTTTTTTATCATTATTTTTCAACATAGTCTCCTTTTAAGGCAATACACTTTTCAAGACTTTACACTTTTCAAGACAACTTTCCAACTACTTTATCCCTTCAGAAAAGCAATTTTGCTCGAGTTCTTCAAAACAGTGGGAAGTTTCGCGTATCACTTCATCGTTTGTTGCGAAACGGCGTCCTTCGAACCATTGTTTTAGGTTTGGGAACAGGAAGAAGTCCCAATAGGCTATATCTGGTAAATGCTCTGTGAGCGGGTGCGTTGTCATGATCGAAGAGAACTTTTTTCCGAGCCAAACCAGGGCGTTTTTTCTTCAATTCGGCGTCGAAACAGCGTGCTTATCAGTTTGAAATTAATAACTGATAAGCAGGCTAGTTTTTAAATCTAATTATAATGCAAGTATACCAACCAGCTTATCAGAAAATAAGGAAACTAAAAAATTGTACACTAACATTTTACATTTGTCCAATTTAATTAATTTGAGAAATTTACAACTTCAAATTGAGCGATTACATATCACCAATAATGGAGTACTTTGGAGAAAGCATATAAATATTAAGATAATAGTAGCCATGTAACTAGGTCGGAGCGAAAGCAGCATTTGTCACGGGCGCAGAGGGAATTAGGAGCCATTTTTTTAATGGATTTCGATTATTTGCGGGCAAATGACTTTTTTCGATAAACCGTCGCAGACATCAACGCAATAATATATTGCTTTTATTTTATTTCTTCCAAGTTGAACCCTAAACAATGGCGTAAGGTCCGGAAGGGGCGCTATTTTTATGAATAAAGTGAAAGTTTGATGGACAATTCAGTTTCAGCATTGCTATATTTAAATGAAAGAAAATGGGAGAGGAGGGGATGGGCGTAAGGTTCATTCTTGCCACAGGCGTTGCGTATCTACTTAGCACTGGTAACAACAACTAAAAAGCATAAATTATATCTTGAGATATCCTATGTCTTAAGATATCCTAAAAAATTGGGTATGTTAAAAATGGTACTGGTAGATGTAACTGGAGAAAGGCGCTGCATTGAGAGAAGGAAATGTCTTACCTAAAAAATCTTAGATAATTGTAGGATGCCCATGTCCTTGTTTACAGCTCCTGTAGATAAGTGTTCTACTATCCACATTCCAGGGGCTATGAAAAAGGCATCCAACGCCGTCATTTGAAGCTTCCGCCAGCAGAACTCATCATACAACCAGAGACGGAAGTTGCATTCCATCCGTTAAAAATTAATAGACCGAATTTAGCAAAGATGATAGAAAATAAAATTACAGGGAATGAAACACTAGAAATGAAATCAGCATATATATCTCCAGTCTACAATATATACAGGAACTATGAGGTCATCATAAACTCTGGTTTTTGGAGAGAAGACCCTCCTCTCTCTCCCCAGAATCTACTCGAGTCTGGTTCACGGAAATACGACAATACTTGAAATACGGAATATACAGAATATACGGAGAAAGACCAAAATGGAAAATGTCCTGCCCTCTAGACAGATTTGCCACTTTGAGGCCGAAATATATGCCATTTTCCATTGCATACAGAAAAACATAAAAAAAGAAATTAAACAAACAACTGATTTTAGAGGTAGTCAGGCGACAGTCATAGCGAGGTAGGGGGGGGGGGGGGCTTCAGGTGCTTAACAACACCGGAAACGTGGCGACACTAACGAACGAATGCATTAATGCTCTGTGCACACTGGCTATGACCAACTCAGTTATACTGATGTAGTGCCAGGACATAGGGGCATTGTAGTCAACGAAATAGTAGATGCATTAGCAAAGAAGGCATCTAACATATAGTTTACTGGTTCGCGGCCGACTCTGGGAATACCTGCTAGTTCCATCGGAGAAGTAATAGGAAACTAAACCATTGAAAAACACAGAATACTGGGCATAACCAGCAGGAAATCATCACAGTAAGGTCTTTATAGAGAAGCTATGTACGATGGTGTCATTTAAATTTTGCATGTAACCACATAGAGGGCGCAAGTAACAAAACATATGGTTCCGAAATTAACATCAACATTGACACGTGTTGAAAAATTCGTCAAAATATAACAAGTCGTTTAGTGACAGTGAATTTTTAAAGTTAGCAGGGCGTTCTGAAACATGGAATTGAATCGAGAGCAATTCCGAGCGATAATGTTTTACAACATTCAAAGAAGTTTATCGCAACAACAATGTCTTGCCGAGTTGCTTGCTGTTTTTGGTAATAAAGCACCACATCAATCGACAATTGCGCGCTAGTGCTCTGAATTTAAACGCGGACGTACAAATCTCAGTGATAATCCTAGGCCAGGTCCACCAAAATCAGCGGTCACCCAGGAAAACATTACTGGGGCGCGCGAGATGATTAATGAAGATCGTCATGTAACTTACCGGGAAATCCACAGTTGTTTAGGCATTTCTAAGACCTCAATCTAAAAGATTTTACATGATAACTTGAGCGTGAAAAAATTAGTTTCTCGTTGGATCTCACCGAGGAATAAATGGCGGCTCGTGTCAGTTGGTGCCGAAGAACTGTGAATCGTTTCAACAGAGGCCGCTCTAAAAAATGTGTACAGTATCGTCAATGATGACGATACTCTTGGAATTTTTCTTACGAAATCGAGAATAAACGCCAGTCTACTGTTTGGGTGTTTCAAGATGAGGAGAACCCAACCAAAGCCACCCGCTACCGCCGTGTGTCGAAAAAGATGGTCCCAACTTTTGTATCAAATGTGGCTACAATTCCTTTACAAAATCGGAGGACGGTAACGACTGATTGGTACACAATCGTTTGTTTGCCAGATATCATTGAGCTGCGTAAAAATGACCCACAGCGTCGTATCATTCTACACCATAACAATGTGAGTGCTCACCAAACATTTAAGTTTTTGAAGCAACAAAATATGGAATGGCTTGATCAACCGTACAGCTCTGACTAAAATCCCAATGATTTCTTTACATTTCTCTCCATCAAGAATGTACTTCGTGATCAACAATTTCAATCACCTGAAGATGCAGTCGATGCTTTCCAAGTGACCACATCGAGGATTCCCATTGAAGAGCGGAATAAGTGCTTTAACAATTGGTTTGAACGAATGCAAAAGTGCATCGACAATGATGGCAAGTACTTTGAAAACCAATAAAGTACTGAAATTTAGTGTATTGCTTTTTGTTAAAGCTATATGCAAAATTAAAAAAACATCAATCCTTCGTAAAAAGAAAACCTCAAATTTGCTGAAACATAGCAAGAATAAGATCCAAATAATAACTGGTCTGTCAACAAGCGCCTCTGAAGGTACATATGAAAAAAAATGGCCCACACACTGCTGAAATAGAATGTAGGCTGTGTCTGGAGGAAATCGAGACAGATCAACATATATTATGTAAGTGTGAAGGATTGGCATTCAGAAGGAGAGACCTATTGCAGCAACGAAAGTTGTATCTAAATTGGTACAAAAACTCTCTCACCAGAAGATATTGAAACTGGTACAAGACACAGTTATATTGGACTGGTGTGACTACACGATCAGGGAAAATACAATAAGCTGTTTGCCTGCACTGCTATGAGGCGACATCCCGCAGACAGCCCTTAGTGATAATAGTAATAATCCACATTTCAATTTTTTTACAAATAGTAGAGTACGACTAGATATATTTACGCGTTATGATATTACATTTGCATAATTTTGAAAGCATACCTCATTAACAACTGGTTTTATTGTAGCTACTTCCAAAATTCTTTCAATTTGTGATTTGTTAAAATTAGATATACCGATAGATTTTGTCAATCCTTTCTTTACCAATAGTTCCATCGCTTTCCATGTGTCTACATAATCGACGTCACTGTAGTCAATGTTGAGAACGTGAACTGGATATATCTCATCACCTTCCTAAAATTGTACTGAAATGCTTTAAACAGTTCTTGTGTTACGAATTCCTTTTATAAAATTATTCTAAGATTCTAAAAGTATTTAATCAAATTCAATGAAATACTCATTGAATTAGAATCCTTCAAGTTTGAAAGGATAAACAGTATATTTCTTGGAAATGTTTCTGATAAGAATTATAGTTTAAAATGTATTCGAATTCTATTTAGAGTTCTTTAGTAGAGGGAACTCTTTTGTTTTCTTTTCCTTAAATTTAATTATGAGTCCTTTAAGTTACTATAATTTATCTACTCACCTTACTTAATTTGTTCAAAAAAATGCATGCACTTTTACCAATTTTTTATTAAAAAGTATATACTGAGCAGAGAAAGAAACGTAAGTCGACAATAGCTTGTTTTCTTATCGGTCTTCCAGAAAAGGTTTGAAATAAAAGATTTATGAAAGAACTGAAGGTAAAATTTGTGAAATTTTTTTTAGTATGTAGGGTGATTTATTTTCAAAACCTTTAATGGCTTCATTTTATTCCAATTTACAAACTAAAACTGAAACTAATACAAACTCTTAAAGTTTTTGCAAAAAGTAAATATCAAACGATATGTAACAAAACTCACCATAAAGAAACCAAACTACAAGAAATGATACAAATCGAAGAGGGTAGTTGAAAATCATTTTTCGATATTTGCCCTTTTTTTTTTAATCTAAACTATCTTTCTATTTATTTCTGTCTGAGTCTTACGCATTAATCCCGTCCTCTACCTTCATTTCTCAAACATACTTTTTAATTCTCCGCTAATTACCCTTTATGTCCATTACATTCTATCCGTTCACATTCTTCCACCTAGTACTCCCATTTTTCTCCATTTTACCCCAAATCTTATACATTCTCTCCCGCTTATCCATTTAGTACCTATTTATTCTCTCCTTACTTCCACATCTAAATCTCTCAATCATTCAATTATCTTCATCAATACTGTTAACTCCTCAGGCATACCTCCTTCCACTCTCACCAGTTATATCAATTATAGTACTTACTAATTCTTATTTTCTCATCCTATTCTTGTTTTCCCCACATCTTTCCATAGATTACCATTTTATTTTACCTATTTACCTACCATGCTGTGACTGACTCTCGCTCGCATCGCTGCTATTGGAGATTCCTAGCGACTGTACAAATGATGCAAATAAATATCTCAATAATTACAGAATATCACAACCTTCGGAAATATGAATTCTCGGGCTCCAGGTCAGTTTAATGTGAGTTTAACGCACGTTGTAACCGCTGTTATTGTTCTACCGGTCCTCAGTGGTCTGTTGAGGGCACGGATAGCTACGAGTACGTGAGTAGTCAAAGAGATCGTGTTTTGTGGGCAGCTGAAAAAAGATTCTGCTAATTAATAAAACACCATTAACAATTTTACAAACTAATGTCTATTGGTTTTCTAGGCAATATAAACAAAGAAAGAAATATAAAAGCACAATCATATGCCAATGAATAAATGTTAAATTTAATTGATATTGCATTAGTGGGCGCCGTAGCGTATTGGTAAGAAATATGACTACCAATCCAGAGGTCTGCGCTTCGAGCCTCATATTGGCCGAGACTTTATACGAGGCCCATGGTCACTTAGGAAGGAATAATTGATGTATCATGCACATCTATAGGGATAGGTTGTAAAACTTCGGTCCAGTGTGTGCGGGTTGGTACGCCCTATACCAATCCCCGCACGAGTTAATCAATAAAGGTTGGTGCGCGACAAAATTATTCGGCATCTTTCCTGTCGACTGTGGTGCGATAGAACTTTAAAGTTGAAAATAGGCCCACAGTAAAACAATATAAGAACAACAATATCGCATCAATGGCGGTTAGCAAATGAACAGTAGCGATTCTATTGTAAATAAAACAAAACAAAAGCGGTGTATTCAAAGCAATACAAATGTACGGTGCTAATAATAACAAAACAATAATTCGGAAGGCAAGTAGAAACAGTTAATAATACAACGGGAATGCGGGGGTAAATCTAAACACACGATATGAATAACGGAGAAGATAGGAATCCTGGAAGGCCACTAACTATCGTACGACCACGGTTATGCGTAGTGTCACGAGGGCCTGGGTGACTAAGATTGATCGCGGTTATGCATACTACTGATCTTATGCACTCTAGTGATGTAGGAGATAGGTTGAAGGTGTGGTGGTAGATGAAACGAAGCTATTCAGTATACATGCAATTTAGTTAAGCGGTATATGATATATAGTATGGCTTACCAAAGAAATATGACTACCAATCCATTTTATGACTACCAATCGTATTATTTTCACGGCGTCTGTCGCTGGCTCTTGCTTTACTTACTGCCTGGGCATTGTCCTGGCTGGTTACTCTGCTATCGGCTGCTGCTGGATGGTTTTCCTCGAATTCTCAAAAGTAGGAACTAAATCTATTCAAAATCTCGCTATTTGTAAACCTCAGCCGTCACTCAACTTTTGCTCTGTACACGAGTAAGTGTATAGCCAACGACACGACATTTACTACCTGACTCGGTCTTACTGCATTATTCTATGCAAATCTCGGCGTTATTTCCACCATGTGTGGAACACACAATTTCTCTCTCGACGGTACCCGCACGTCACAGCATAAACAATCAGCCCAGCAGTAGCGACGAGCAGCGTACATATCATTTTGTTCCTGATGTGGTCTCTTACGCAGGTAACAGTGAAGGCGAGTGGAGAACACCAATGTGATCGTATTTCTACATATAGCTACTTTCTGTATATGTATCTATTATTCATAGCCAGCGTACATTGATAATGTGTGTACACACACATAATACGGCAAGCCAATGCATAAATTAATTATTATCGGGCGCAGAAATATAAATCAATATTTCTGTATACGTACGTGTCAATCATAGTTAAGCGTGCATAGCAGTAACACGCACTCAAAACACAGCCAGTGCGACAGCGGCAGTAACATGTATGATAAGGTATGGTTACGTGAGAACGCATAGGGTTCCCGAAACCTATCTATTTAATCGATTTAATGTATTTATTATGAAGAATTACGTAACTTGGTAGATACTTTTACCTTCTAAGTAACATGCTTTGTTACAATGCTATTCTTTCGTATACTTTTGTTATATTCTTTACATCTTTTGTGAAGATATGTAACACATATCTTCACAAATGTGTTACAAATACACTGTAACACATTTGTTTTGGTGCTGTCATCCGTCTAATAATAATAGGGTTTGCAAGTGCGTATCAGCTATGTGCATGGTACCGTGACGCACGTAAGTTGAACTGTCTATTAGTAATATACGCCTCCACCCCTCGCTGCTGCAAAAAGTGGGAAATAGTAAGGAAATAACTATAATTGGAAATAATAGAGAAATAGAGGCCAAAACGTAAATTGTCAGGTTACCAATAATACCATTAATAATACCATGCAACAATAACTGATAATACCGGGGTTCGAATACCGAAATTTGATAATACCATGCAACAGAAGGTCCTCATTCATTTCATGCAGAAAGCATCAGAAAATGGGAAGAAGGAACGAAAAAGAAAAGTTTAACCATTTCATTGTTTCCGATCGCAAGGCAATTCGACGGCATAACACACATTTACCAGCGATATTCGCCGCAGATCTTCGCCGCACGACATTCGCTCAAGTCGTATTATTCTCTTTAAATTCTACCTGCACTCTTTTCACTTCCCATCTTTCTAATATAGTACACTGCTACGAAAGATCTTCTAGGTCGACGTGTTTGTGGTAATGATCCTGCCCCTGCATCATGATAATAATATAGTCCACACTTCAACCCCACACATTATTTTACTTCTAGGGCACACATTTAAAATATTAGTCTTCAATTTCACTGATTCATTGAGCTTCATTTTCCATACACATCTCACTCTTTTCTTAGTCTTCTTCTAGCTTTTTTGTCATCATGAGTTCTGATCCATCATGTATCCTAATATTTGTACCGTTTTACTCTTTCAATTTTTTCTCCCTCAAATTCCAAATTATCTCCCCTATAATTACTTCCCTATACGATCACTCGCCTATTAATACTCTTCCCTATATTTACTCCCCTATAACTTGCTACACTCTTCGTACTAACTCGCTTATATACTGAGACCATTTCGTTTTGCTTCCATTCTTCCGGTATTCTTTCATATTTCCTTGATCATTCATTGATCATGATAATTCATTGATCCCTCTGGCTAATACTTTTAATCCATTCTCATTTAAACAATCCCATACTTCAATCGGAAACCTGTCCGGCCCTGGCGAACTTGCTTTTTTCATATTCAACAAATATTTTCTTCTCCACATCTTAACCTATATATCTTGAACTTTACTTTCATCCATTCTATTTCTGTCTCAATCATTTTCCATTCTAATTGCTACTTCCATTTTGTAATTCATTTCATCTTGCATTTTGTTTCTTCTTTTTAATTGCTCATACATCTATCTCTTCTGTGATAGACTCCCGCTCGCGATGATGCTAATGGAGAGTCAAGCGATGTCACAAATGGCGCAAACTAGTATATTACTACAGAATATAATAACCTCCGGAAATATAAATCTCGAGCGCCAGGTCAATTTAACGTGAAACCGCACGTTGGGACTGTTCTCTTTGTTCCACTTGCTCTCAACGGACTCGCTAAGGAGTTCGTTTCTTGTGGACAGCTGAAACAAACTCTGACTGCTAATTAACAAAGCAGCATTAATGATTTTACAATACAAGTCTACCGATGTTCATAGGCTATACAAAGAAAGAAATATAAATGCAAAATTAAATATCAATAAAGAAATGTCAAATTAATGTTTCACCTTAAAAGAGCATCAATGACGGTTAGCAAATAAACAATACCTGTAATAAATCAGTCAATACAAATGAGTGCATAACGTTAAATATAAGCGGTGCAAATGTACGGTGATAAAATAATAACAAAACAGTAATAATGCGGGAAGAATGTAAAATCTGTGTATAATGCAGGCGGAGGTTTATTTTAGTAAAATGCTATAGATGATGGAAATGGTAGGAATTCTAGAAACCCCTGTGAGATGCGTAACGCCCTGGCGGTCGTAGATGTTACTGTTGCCTAGTGATTAAAACTAACCCGGGCGTTCGTTAGAATTATACACTTGAATGGGACCGGAAATAGATTGGTGTTGAGGTAAAAGGAGAAACAAAGCTATTCAAAATACATCCAATAAACAGAGCTGTATAGTGGCTGCTCAAATTATTAGTCACCAATGCCATTAAAGTTTTTTTAAGATATGTACATGATTTCAAGTAAAATGTTCGCCTATTTTTAGTCAACTAAATTGCATATGTGCATTGAAAGTTGTATAACCAACTAGGCTCTGAAATTCGGTGGGTAACACAGAATTTTAATTATTTTCTCAATCAGCTGTTAATTTGGGAGGTTTGGTAAATAACGCATCTTGTGTATTTTTTAAATAAATAGTCGTGATTTTGTATAAATATCTAATTGTTTGGTTAAGTAATTGTAATGTATGCTATTATTTACCATCTAATGCATTAATTTTGAAGTTTTTATCAAATAATTTATTAATAACAGACTTGAAGGTATTAATAACATCTTTATTATTAAATTATTACTTGGGCAGGTCCAAAGACCTCACTCCAGAGCAAAATGCGCAGTTATAGCATTGTTAAACAATACACTGTACAGTCAGAGTCAAATTGCCCAAAGGTGTGGAATATCGCACACATCTGAATGTCGAATCAATAACAGGCTGAAAAACAATGAAGGCGTTAGGCGTGCTCGAAATGGCAATTGCGACAAAAAACAGATAGTAACAGCAAGAGGAAAGAGATTATTGAGAAATCTAGCTCAGGAATACAGACGAGCTAGTCAAAATGAGCTGTAAAAAATTTTGTTAGTTCGGGACACAGTGTATCTGTCGCTACAATCCGGCGAAACCTGTACGAACTTGGGTTCAAATGTCGGAGACCTGTTAAGAAGCCCAAATTGACTGCACAAATGATCAAAAAAGGCTACAATGGGCAATGGGCTATCTGTTCACAATTGGCGCACAGTAAGTAGATAGACATAATAATGTTTTATTCTTTTTTTTTAATTATTGTTACGCTACAGGTGTGCTTCAGCTATGAAGCTACCTTCCCAATCCTTGACGACAGGGCACATTTTGTCCGAATGCACCCTGGAGAAAAATTCAACATCGATGTGTGTTATAAAAACGCTTAAACATCCTGTGTCAGTCATGATATGGTCGGTTACCAGTGGAAAGGGCATGGGTCCAGTATAAAACCATTCTAGAAACAAAACTCATTCCACAGATGAGAGAATGGTTTGGTAATGGACCAAAAGTCTTCATGCAAGATGGGGCACCATGTCATACCGCCAAATCTATTATAAAATTTCTTGAGGAGCAGGAAATACCTCTACTGCCATGGTGCGGAAACTCACCCGATATTAATCCCATCGAAAATGTATGGGAGTGCTTAAAACGTGAATTGGCTAAAGATATTATTACAACTAAGGTGAAGTTAATCGAAAGAATAATTTTTCATTGGAACCACAATGAAAAACTAAAGAAGTTGCTTTAAACTGCATAGATAGCATACCTAAGAGAATTGTCCAGTTAATTGCCGCCAAGGGTGGCATAACAAAATATTAGTTATTTAGTTAAATTTCTTGTTTAAGTGTTTAATTTTTTGTAATAAATATATTTGAAACACATTGTTTTATTGGCACCAATATGTTGATTTTCTAACTAAATATGTGAAATTTTTAAAAAAAACAGTATTTTGCTACTGCGTCTAATATTTTGAGCAGGGACTGTATATGAAATATATGAAATCGCTTACCAAACGCGTTGCATCTGCGGAGACTGTCGCTGGTTGGCTGCTCTGCTGCTGCTTTGGCTTGGCTGGTCGCTGACTGCTACTGCTGGCTAACTTGTCTTCGAGTTCGCAAAATAGGAACTAAAGTATTTTAATTATTACACGGCTATTTATAAGCCCTAAGCCTGATTCTATTATATTCATGTGATGGACAACGCTTAGCCAAAACACACCGCGTAATCAGTCAGTCTTCTAGCGAACAGCGATGAACGAACACACGTATCAATATTATATCGGATGCTGCTAGTAAAGATACAGCGAAAATCTCCTACTCCTATATTCTGCAGAACAGTAAATTGGCGAGAGAGCACGCATCACGCTTCACAGATATAGATTGTGACAAGCGAGACACTGGCGTACTATGAGAGTCGTAGCACTACGTAACAAAACTAAATATTACGCCTCTGCTAACAGATATTAAACAAGAAACATCTATTGCCATCTCAAAATAAGCTACAGCGCATCCATACCGCTCGCCAAGTTATATCTATTCTGCAGTATGTACGTCAATCGCGAATCATGGAGCGAGTTCACGTCAACACACATTAAACATAGTTAATGTGTGTACATCGCTGCGACAGGGAGCAACAACATAACACAATTCTCTGCTTCTAGCTTCAGTGCCTAGCGTCAATATTCCTACCCTTGTAATATATGGTTATCAGACAGTGCGACTAAGCGCATTCTTATGCATAGCAGAGATTACATTTAAATTTAATAAATGGTTATTCCAGTACCGGTATTCCAGTAGCGTAATTTATCGATTTAATTATCATGAAGGCCCTCTAAGTAACATGCTTTGTTACACTTCTTTTGACCATAAAATAATATATTTTACAAATAGCACACTGTATATTTAAAAAATTTTTGATATTTTATTAATTTAAAAATTCAACAATGAAACCAAATCTTGCTAAGTTTCTATTCAATACTTAGAATTCTAGGCATGCTAGAATCTCTAGAAGCCTGAAATGCTAGGATCCACTCGAAAGTTACTTAGCTACCGAAATAGACTAACGTAATTAGCTAAATATTTGAAAGTTATTTACATATTGAGACCAAATTAATCATGTTTGCAGAAACTTCAACCACTATAATAGTTTTCAGTGGCGTACTTCTATTCCTTGTTGTGTAACTTTCGATTTGAATGAGCTATGAATCATGTGGTTTTCTTTACTGAATTTTTAATTTAGTAGAATATCGAAAATTCTAATAACACATATACGGTGTGCAATTACAAATGCACAGATATTATATTGTATTTTCCAAAGTGTTAACATTCTTATCTTAGGTAATAGTAAATTCTTATCATTCTTATCTTATCTTGAGTAATGCCTTAAAACTTTAGGTAGTAAGTCGACTAGAAAACGAGCTATTGACAAGTTACACAGCGTGCATATTCCATAAAAATTAAACATTAAATACCTTATATGCAAACGGGCAATGTATTAGATATAAATCCAAGTAATCCACCTTCAGTTTCGTCAAGCTTTCTCTCAGTGCACCTTCAACAAGATCAGGTCTATGAAAAGTGTTCCACAGTTTGCTGATGATAAATAAATCCTCTCTTCTCACAATGCCTTCCGTAATTTTAGCATGTAGGCCCTCACCTACTTCGGTTTCATTATTGTAAATAAATGCACAATCAAATAGTCTGTAACCTATATCGACTGCATCCTTTATTGCTTGACAAAGTTTCTTAGGATCCGCCTTGTTTAAAAAAAATATTAAAGCATAATAATTATGTATAACTATTGGTTTCAAATACGTGCCCGAAACAATTAATGGTCTCGCCATTCTATAGGTCTTGGCGAGTCCCTACGAACCACCATCATTGTGTAGAAAGGGAATGGTTTGTGGTAGAGGATATAAATGGTGATGACAAAGCATCGCTTTGGAAGTGGTTTTTCTCCCCACATCAAGAACGCTACATTTATATGTACATCTAGATTTACATCTAGCCCAGTGTGTAAAGCCAACCCCGTGGTCATCATAGCGATGTATGCCGTCACATTAACCATTACAATGGCCCGACAAGGACAAACTACTAGACCATGCTTCCATTAAGCGATTTCGATATTGAATTTTTCCATACAAAAACTTGCCATGTGAGAGGAGATGACATTTGGATTTTAAATGGTAGCAATTAAAGATCCACTTTTAATTGCTGAATTGAAGGTAGAACTTGATTGTGTGTCATTGAAGATAGGAAAATTAATGTGTCATTTATAGTGAACTATATACGGAAAATTAATTTTAATTGTCCTAATAATATAGTGAGACAAGATATATTTGATATAGTGATATAGGGTTTTAATATAGTGAGACAAGATTGTGCTGATGGTGGGAGGAATAGCGGTTTGTATCAAGAATAACATCATTTATAAGGAGAAAACTCATTTGGAGAAAACTCATATACACAAATGAAAACTCATTTGTGTCTTCCTGGAAATACTCCAATTATCATAATAGAATTTAAAAATTTTGTCTTAATAAGTTTATATAGTCCTCCTAATTTAGGTTTACCGGTTTCCTTTCTGGATAATGTTTTAAGCACTGTTCGTAACAAGTCTTTTTTGTGGCTTGGGGATTTTAACTGTCTGCATCCTTACTGGGGAACCAAAAGGTTTAACACAAATGGTAATACCTTATATAATTTTATAATGGACTCCGATATCTTTGTGCTACATGATGGCTTACCCAGTAGAATTACCAATCAGAATCCGAGTGCAGTCAACATTTCTTTGTGCTCTCCCTATATATCTACGTTGTGTCAATGGTCTATTCTGGAGGATAGTTATGGTAGTGATCACTTCCCGATCAATATTCAATTTTCGCAGTCGCAATCTCCCTCCTTGCAGAGTCTTCATCTCACCTTGCCCCCTAGATTGAATAAAAAAAACAGATTGGGTTCTTTTTAGAAAAAGGTTATATCAGGCTCCAATACCAGATTCGATTGATTATGCTAAGTTTTAAGTTTTTAACAATTATCGGAGAAGCTTTAGTTGCTAGAACTCCAAGCAGAATTTTCAGTAATATTAGACCTCCATGTATATGGTGGGATTCGGAGTGTAGTCTTGATCTTCCAAAGATACAGAGCGGTCAAGAGGTATAAAAATAATCCTAGTAACGTATCTTATTTACACTTAAAGCATTGTGTGGCGGTGGCCTGGCCAGAAAGGCTTTTAAAGATAAAAAAGGCTTTCATTTATTAATTGCTGTGAAAATTTGAACAGAGATTCAGGCATAGGTGAAGTGTTGAGTTCCTTCAAAAGAATTAAATGTTCTCTTTCAGCAAGAAAAAGAAATACTTTTCCAACAAGGTGTGAGCCTTTACTACTAGACAAATTATCACTTCTTTTTATCCCCCTGCTCATATTGATTTTAATACTCATTCTTCAGAGAGGGCTAATGCTGTGTTAACGCTATGAATTATTAATGATGAACTACAGTCAGTTTTTAACCGGCTGGTGAATCCTCTCCAGGCAGGGATGGAATTGTGTACTGTAATTGTTAATCTTCCGAGTAATTACAGGGATTGGCTATTAAACGTTTATAACCTGATAATGAAAGGCCATGAGGTTCCGGAATCTTGGTTGGAAGCGGATGTAATGCATATCCTCAACCTAAACGAGGGTTAAGCCAGGGCGGAACCATGGGGGTGAACCAGGGTTGGTGGACATTAATAAGCCAATCACGTTATTATCGACCCGTCGCAAGATATTCGAGCATATCTTAAACAATAGATTGGTCTGGTAGATAGAGAACCAAGGGATCCTTCCCGATTCACAAATGGGCTTTAGGAAGAGGAAGCGAACTTTAGATTATTTATTGGTTTTGTATTGCAAGACGAAAGCTGCCAATCTAGCGGGAGATATTTGTGCATTTATATTTCTGAATATCAAACAAGAATTCGATAATGTAAATCCGTTTATTTTATGTGATATTATGGGAGATTGAAGATTTCTCAGTCGTTCATCCGAGTCATATACAATCTAATATTTAGGAAAAAAAAATTAGAGGATCGTCAAGTTTTAGATATGCCTGGCTAGGATTGCTTCAGGGAAGGGTCAGTACTTTCAGCATTATTATTTCAGGTTTTTACTTGTAGAATTTTTCATGGTGAAACTAATTATACCAACTTACTCAATACGCGAATGATATGTGTATATATCATTCAGAACGAGAATTCAATGAAGTTGAAACCACCCTTCACCAAAAATTTAATAAGTTGGTGGACAAGCTTAGTAGCCTGTGCTTTACTTTTGCTACCAGGAAGTGTGCATTAGTTACCTTTACGACTAAAGGAAACAGGGATCAGGAAATACGGATCAGATACTAAATAATAATATTTAGTATTATGGTTTGATCAAAAGTTATTATTTTCGGCTTATGTAGAATATATAAAGACGGTTTATGATAAACGCTCAAACGTATTGAAAGTATTAAGAAC
>WYDF02251492.1:6576-20658 GCA_009867245.2 Adranes taylori
ATACTTTACTTTGTTAATGTCGTTATTAACAACATATACAAAGTAATGCGCACCTTAATATCTCGGTTCATATTATTGTGTGGTCTATGTTTTTAATAAAACCACAAACAAAGTTATGTTGTTAGTAACTATAATATAAACAAAGTTGTATTATTAGTAGTAACAGAAGCAAAGTAATATTAACCGAAATATTCAAATACTACTCCTACTCAGTTGCGCGTTACATTGTTTATGTTGTTAACAATAGCATAAACAAAATATTAATATGTAAATTAAGTTTAAAAAGTTTAAGCTAACATTTTGAACCTTAACATACATACATTACTTTGTTAATGTCATTATTAACAACATAAACAAAGAAATGCGCACCTTAATATCTCAGTTCATATTATTACTTTGCTTATGTTATTAATTAAAACACAAACAAAGTTATATTGTTTGTAACTTCAATATAAACCAAGTTATATTATTAGTAATAACAGAAGCAAAGTAACATGCATCGAGATATACAAAAACTACTGAGCTGCAGGTTACTTTGTTTATGTTGTATGTAAATATTAATATGTAAATTAAGTTTAAAAGTTTAAGCTAACAATTTTAACTTTAATATGTTATTATTAACAACATTCACAAAGCAATGCGCACTATTATATGTCAGTTCATATTATTACTTTGCTTATGTTATTAATGAAAACATAAACAAAGTTATGTTGTTAGTAACTACAACACAAACAAAATAATTTTATTATTAATAACATAAACAAAGGAATATGAACCGAAATATTCAAAAACTACTCCGTTGCGCATTACTTCGCATATGTTGTTAAACATAAAGTATCAATATGTAAATTAAGTTTAAAAAGTTTATAATCACAGTAATAATCACAGATTACTAACAATATAATGGAAGTAATGCGCACCTTAATATCTCAGTTCATATTATTACTCTGCTTATGTTATTAATAAAAACACAAAGTTTTATTGTTAATAACTATAATATAAACGTAGATATGTTATTAGTAATAAAATAAACAAAATAAACACATTATTTTGTACATGTTGTTAATAGTAACATGAACAAAGTATATATAAATTAAGTTTAAAAAGTTTAAGCTGACATTACTTTGTTAATGTCGTTATTAACAACATAGACAAAGTAATGTGCGCCTTAATATCTCAGTTCATATTATTACTTTGCTTATGTTATTAATAAAAACACAAACAAAGTTATATTGTTAATAACAACAAGATAAACGAAGTTATGTTATTAGTACATAAACAAAGTAATATGAACCGAAATATTCAAAATCTGCTCACTTACTTTGCGCATTACTTTGTTTATATTGTTAATAATAACATAAACAAAATACTAATCTGTAAATTAAGTTCAAAAATTTCAAGCTGATATTCCAAACTTAATATATATGTTTATATCGTTATTAACAACATAAACAATTAATGCGCACCATAGTATCCCAGTTCATATTATTACTTTGCTTATGTTATTAAAACAAACACAAACAAAGTTATATTGTAAGTAACAACATAAACATACTAATAATATGAACCGAAATATTCAAAAACTACTCAATGCACATTACTTTATGTATAATAACATAAACAAAATAATAGTATATACATTAAGTTTAAAACATGTGAGTTGACATTTTAAACTTAATGTACATACCTCATACTTTGTTTATGTTCTTATTAACGGCATCACTAACTTCGTTTGTGTTGTTATTAACAACATAAACAAAGTAATTTGCCCTTTAACATATCGGTTCATATAATTACTTTATTTATGTTATTAATAAAAACAGGAATAAATTATTTTTTTATTGACTGCAACATAGACAATGCTATGTTATTAATAACAATATGAACAAAGTTATGTTATTAGTAACAACAACAAAAACAAAGTTATGTTGATAATAACAACAGAAACAAAGTAATACTATGAACCGAAATCTTTAAATATTACTCAATGCGCATTACCTTGTTCACGTTTTTAATCATTACATAAATAAAGAAATAATATGTAAATTAAGTTTAAAAATTTTAATCTGAGATTTTAAACTTAAATACGTACTATACTTTGTTTATATTCTTATTAACAGCATCACTTTGTTTATATTGCTGTTTGTAATAACATAACTTTGTTTATGTTGTTATTAACTACATAAACAAAGTAATGTGCAGTTTAATATCTCCCTTTATATTATTAGTTTGTTTATGTTATTAATAAAAACACAAAGTTAAACACAAAGGTAACTACAACATAAACAAAGTTATGCTATTAACAACAACATACACATACTATTAATATCAACCTAAATATTAAAATGCGCATTACTTTTTTAACATGAACAAAGTTATGTTATTGGCAACAACAACTAAACAATGTTATGTTGTTAATAACAACAAAAACAAATTAATCGTATGTAAAGTAAGTTTAAAATTTTTAAATCTAATTTACATATTAATACTTTCTTCATGTTTTTAGTAATAACATATACAAGGAAATCCGCATTTGAATAGTACTTGAATATCTCCATTCATATAATTACTTTATAATGTTATTAACAACATAACTTTTCTTATGTAGTTATTAACAACATAGACAAGGTCGCAATGTGTAAATTAAGTTTTTATAATTCGTTCACCGCCTGACTACATTGTCAAAGTTCATTTGGGCGCGCATTTGTTAGTTAATTATCAATTTGGGTTAATTATTGAGTACATAGGTATGACATATGATATATCATTGTGAAGAATATTTTTTACAATTTTAGAATACGCAATAAAATTGGTTCCATTTAAAGTTTTGAATGTATTTGTTACATCTAATCCAGTTGAGGTTCAATTGTATTTTTCGCTATCGCTATAAGATTGCGATACTTATATTCCACCACTAGCCATTGATATCGATGACCCTAAGCATCAAATAAAATAGCTATCCACCTATTTTAAAGTAAAAACATTTTAAAAAGTACTTTTGACCATGGTAAAATAACAGTAAAGTAAGAAACTTTCAAAATATAAATTTAACAAACTTTCTAAAAGTGTGTGATGCAAATTTACAGCATCTTGTAAATTTCCAACATAGTATAAGATTATAATTTACATAATAATGTATATTTGAAAATATTTTTGTTTTACTCATTCAATTTTTTGAAACAATTTTTGTTCTAGTTTTAAAAATACATTAATGGCCCATTTAGCATCTAACTTAATTTAAGGAGCTACTGAAATTACGTATATTGATGATTGGATACCAGAACTGCAAAATAATACGATCGTAAACTTTCTTTCCTAGAATGGAATGTAGTTGCATCCTGACGAACACCTGCGTTTGAATTCTTAGAACTACTACGTTTTCTCGTACATAAGAAAATAAGAAAACTTTTACTGCAATTAGAATTTATTAAAATATATTCTATAGACTAAGATAACCTGCTTGCATTCCGATTATCTTTCATTTGACCTTTTTTTTTTGGTAGATGGCAATATAACTTTTAGGACTTTCTAAAACAATACAAAAAGGTTAATATATCCTACATGAAACCTTTTTTTTAAACAAAAACTATTTTCATGTCCAATATTACAAATAAAATAATTATTTGGACCCTTCTGTTCTATATAAACCCACACGTTAAAAAAACAAAAACTGTTTACATGTTAATCTTAAGAATAAAATATTTGTTTTATTACCTGTTGATCAAGTAACTAACTACATTTCTTGTTTTGACAAAATATTTAAAGATAGACCCAATTTCTGCCAAATTCACAACAAAATGCCAACAATAATATGTAAAAGCAATATTGATGATATTAAATAGGAGACAACAAATAGGGCACATCCTTCATTCATAGAAAAGAAAAATAAACAAAGTAATCTTAAAAAATCAGGCATTTATAAACTGCAATGTGTTTCTTTCTGCAATGTGAGGAATGCAACAGCTGCTATATGCGTCAGACATCAAGGAATCTGGAAACAAGATACAATGAATATCTAAGATCATATACACTACAAAAGACTGACAGTAATTTTGCAAACCACAGCTTAAAAACGAATCATAAATCTCCAGATCTAAATAAATTAAAACCACTTTATACAGTCAAGGGCTACAACAAATTAAATCGTTTTGAATTCCTAGAAATATCTATATATAAATCCGATGTACGTACAAAACTATTAAATACCCAAACAGATTCCATACTAATTACTAACTTATTCAATGTTTTCGTATAATAAATATACATACGTACCTAGAAGCACAAAATTCATGCATTCTTCAAATAAACATACCTGCGTAACCCTCTCCCCTCCCTTCATAGCATAAACAACAGTATAGAAAAATCATTCGTTTTCAGATAGCAAGAAGCAATCATCAAAATCGATCGGGACACAT
Organism: Adranes taylori; assembly: GCA_009867245.2. Lineage (NCBI taxonomy): Eukaryota > Metazoa > Arthropoda > Insecta > Coleoptera > Staphylinidae > Adranes > Adranes taylori. Next base: position 10,992 of record WYDF02251492.1, read on the forward strand.
ATAATTCACCATACTGTTATGCTACATTGGTATTTAATTTTCATTGCTGGTGGAAGCAGTCTGGATTTGAAAAAAACAAAAAGCGGTTTAACCCCATTTATTCCCCCCATATTGTTAATATCATTAGATGCAATCCCTCATAGCCACCACATGATCACTTAACTCCACTCCAATAATAGTATATCTACTTCGAACAACCTCATGCAGCTGCTCCCCTTGGGAATTAATACGTACATCTGAAGATGGCCCGAAAGCGTTCAAACTATAAGTCACAATCAACCAGTTATATTATAAGTGACAAATTACAAAGCAAATTCACTTCCAATTGATATTAAAGCAAACAAATGTTGTGCCATAAGTCTCAAGAAATTTTATAAAAATTTTAAATTTTGATTTTTCCAAGAATTTGAAAACATAAATTAAATCAATTGATTTTTTCAAATGACAATGTGACACAGAAAATACGCAATAATGCACTGTATAATATCGAGAGCAAGACTCGCTAAATATATTTAAATATATGCAGCATTAATTCAAGAGCAGTTTCTCCTAAAGCAGGGGACGTTGGTGGCGGCAGCAGCAAGTGGTGGTAGTAGTAGTAAATGGCAGTGTGGCGGCTCTACGTGTTTCTGTACGATTCCATATATACATACATTGAAATATACATAGTTGGGTCGATTTCTCCTCACAGCTGACTAAATTCTGTTTGTAAACATTGGCCTTCCAGACCTGTAAATGCAAATGATTTTGTATCATGTTATTGATAGAACGCAAAATTTAATTTTCCTTTTGTTTAAATTAATATTTTGCTTGGTATTGTAAAATTCCAACGTAGAAATAATTTCATTTATATTAAATTTTTCTTTGTCTGTCTATGTCCCTAAAATTAGCATATTGATCAGAGTTTTCCAACCTGTTTTGCGTCGAGTATCCCCGAATTATAATTATATTTTCCAAGCCTTCTTAACAATTATAGAGACGTTGCGAGTAAAACCAAACCGCGGGTGGGATGGTGCAGCATGAGACTTGTAACAACGATCGAATGGAATTTCACAATAATAATAAATAATCTTCGGGCACACCCCTGTTTCGCTCCTCTTCTTAGTTCGAACCAATCAGACACCTCCCCATTCACTCTTGCCCTAACTGTCGTACCCTCATACATATTTCTTATCATTCTTACAATTCCATCCGAAATCCCAACATTCACCAGTCTCTCCCACAAATAATCCCGACTAATCTTATCGAAGGCGGTCTTGAGGTCCACAAACAACAAATATATCTTCTTTCTCTCCGCTAGTTCCTGATTAATTATATAATTAATTATAACAATATTGTCCGTTGTCCTCCTACTCTTTACAAAGCCATTCTGCGTATGTGATGTTTTGTTCACCCTCACCTCCTTATCCAAACTTCCACTTACAACCCTCGAAAACATGTTATACAATCCATCCATAATCGTCATCGCCCTGTAACTATGCACACTCTCTCTATCATCTCTCTTATAAATCGGAAAATTTCTCCTTTTCTCCGTTCAGCTGGCACACACTCACTTCTCATCCAAATCCTATTTAACCCTAAAAAACAATGCATTCACTCCCTCCTGATTCAGATAACCCCATACGTCAAACTTAATCCTGCCTGCACTGGCAGTCCGTATTTTATTTATCTTTTTAATTTCTCTTTTCTCCTCCTCTATACATATACATATACATCATCTTCCACAGGCATTCCTTCATTCTCTCTTACCTGTTTTTCTTCTACATTTATCTTCCCATTCTCCCAATCTTAGCCCACAACTTACCTCCTTTTCCGCCATCATTCTTCTATGTTTCATATATCCCCACACCTCCCTTTCATTTATAAATACCTTCTTAACTATTCTTCTCGTTTCTTATTCCTCTCCTCTAAATGTTTCTCCTCCACTAACTACATCCTTTTTTCTCTATCAAAATCTTCCAAAGCCAATTCGCCTTTCCGAACCATCCCTAAATCTTCCCTAACTCTCTTCTTCTTCTTCTTCATCCACTCCTCGTCAACATTCTTAACCTTCTCCTTCCGTACATTTTGCCCTCTTTCCCTTCTTACTAAGTACCTTTCAAGCTATGTCCTTTACACCTTCTCTTACTTTCCAATTAACATCATTCAATCTCTTCACCATATCTTTTCTTCACCATATCTTTTCACCATCTTCGTTGCATACGTACCATCCCTCTTTAGTCACACACTCATTACCTTTTTCCCATTATACCTGCTTCATACCGCCCACCCTCCATTCTGTTTCCGCTCTGTCTCCAATTACAAAACTTTCCATACAGTCAGTATTCTCCAGCCGCACTTCCATTTCCTCTAGCCAAACCATTTTCATTAATCCACTGCAAAAACCCTCAATTTTCCCCTATTCTGTCATACCTGTCCCCATCCATCATACATCTCCATTCTTCCTCACCAGTTCACTCACTCTATCCTCAAACTAGCTCCATTCTTTATTTACATACAGCGTCAACATAAACATCCTCTTATCATCCACTTCAAGCAATCTTCCAAATGCCCCAAGCCGAATCATCCATCCTCCAATTTTTTCCTCTTCTTACTCCAGTCAGAATCCCTCCTCTAGTCCTCCCCTTTTTACTCTCCATTCTTGCGTCCTGCATTTTCCAAACTACGTCTTCTGGCATATTTCTTTCTATTTCCTCCCATTTTTCTTCTTCAACCCACGTCTCAACAAGTCCCGTAACATCAGAACCCTCCAAATACTCAATCACCTCCCTTACTCCTATCTTCCTCCTTAAACCTGCCACATTCCAACTCACCATCGTAAAATTTGCCACAATCACTTCATCTACCATTCTATTTCCTATTCCCCCATTTATTCTTTCCTTACATTATCTCCTACCCCTTCTTTTGCTTTCCTCTTTTTCATTCTCAATTATACTTCATCCCTCCTTTCTGATTTTTCCGACTTTCCCACGGGAACATGGGAAAACGGGAACACGAGATTACGGGTATACGGAAATACGGGAACACATATTCTTGAAATGTTGTTAGGCCATATGTTTGGTCGTGATTACGGACGAAATACGGGAATACAGGAATATGGGAATATGGGAATACAGGAATTCGGGAACGCGGGAATACATATTCTTGAAATTTTGTTAGGCATATCACTGGTCGCGGCAATTAGGTCATATCTCTGGACCGGAGTAAAACGTGGCCGGGTTTAGCTAGTCTTATATATGAAAATTAACTTCCATATATTCGTGTTCGCAAAACTTGGAAATAACTCGGCCGATTGACTTGGGTCCCATTTAAATTTTAATTAAATAATTTAAAAATTAGAAGTAGCAAAGCGAAAAAAAAACTAAAATAAGTTTCACAATTCATTGTCACTAAGATAAGTTACAAATGTCATGCAGTCCCATTCAGTTAACATTACGTACATTACGTAAGTTTTTTATGTATTTTTTTAAATCATTATTTTTAACTAGAAATTAAAAAAACATACAAAACACAACATGGCGGATGTAAAGTTACCTGATAAAACAAAATAACCTTCTGCCCAGGTGCTAAAGCTGTTAAAATAAGAAATTCCATGCTGCCAACTGAACAACTCGAAATGTTATGAGGGATATGTCCTAAGTTATAAAAAAAGAATCATAGTATTTCTCCTATTTCAAAAGCTCTATATTGAAGAAAGAACAGCGCAATACGCCTCCAGGAATATTAACAATAAATGAATACAATCAGAACCAGCTGAATGACAAAACCTATCTGACAACATCGCGATGATATATTGCGATTGGTCGACACCCCCATAACAAAAAGCTCTTTTTTTATTGCTGATATTTGGATGTGCAAATAGGTCGCGTGCAGATTTTTGTGTCTCATTACTTCTTTGTTGCAGGCTGTTCGTACATGATGATATCTCATTTTGTTCATCCTGTTTGTTACTCGTTTTTATTCCATTTTCATAGACTTTTGCAACATTAGAAAAATAAATATTTTTACTGTAATTAAGTTTAAGAAAAGTAGAGTACTAAATTGTCGATTATTTAAGCGCACTATATGAATTTTGTTTGATACAGGACCAAATACATAGGAATTGTTTTCCTTTTCTTTATGATCTTTACAAGTCTGATTCTTTGCTTGTTACGTGATGCTGTTTAAAGGATTCCATTATTGAAATGGACTACCGAAACAAGATATAATTTACATTTACATAGAATGTTAATTTTAGTCATAGCAGTCCTGCGAAATGCCAGGGAGCATAAGAACCGTGGTTCATATTCTCCAGATATTCCAGTAACTCTTCTAAAAATGATATTGATTTATACATTATCAATATCTTGCGTTCAACCGTTAAGCGGAAGTATTTTGCAGTATGATTATATCATCCTCAAGATATCTCTTTTATGTGCTTTATGGCTGTACTTAATAATATACTGAAGATATATTATTAAGCTTTAATAAAAAATTAAAAAATATCTACAGATTTTTTTGCACTGTTAATGGTTGAACCATCTCCGATAAAATGTTCTTCATTATTTACTCATCTGAACCTTCTGTCCATAGCTAATTTACGCAATCGTCGCATCCATGGTTTGTTCTCTTCCCTCCCAACCAATCCCTTCTCATTCATTCCCGCATTATGTCCACGTAACCTGTTTTCCCTTATGTCCCTTTTCTTTCCTTCTTTTCTCCTTTTTATCTTTGTTGCCATCACTATATCTCAAAAAAAATCTTTTCTATTTTCTACTCATCCTTACCCCGACCTTTTGTTCCCATCTCATGTACAATTTCCCACATCCCATCTTTGAGCCCACCTTCCATGATTCAATTCATATTCATTCCACATTGCATCGATCCATCCACTCCACTACATAAATTTCCCACCAACATTCATGACATTGTCATCGTCCTTTAATTAATCTGACATATTATTCCCTCCATTACTTCTCTGTCATTTTGTCTATGCCTCATGTGTATCCTACAATTAGTTCATCAGTACCACGTTCATCGCTCCTATATTTCTTCCTCCTTCCCACATATTCTACAACTTCCTTCCTTTTCATTCATCCCATAATTATTTCCTCATTCCTGGCTACAACACCTATAATTTTGTTTGTTAGTTATGTCGATATATTACTGATTTCAATTATAATCTATTGCACCAACTAAATTTAATTTATTTTAAACAATCTCTTGAAAATACAGAAACAAAATCATTAAAAATTAGGGAATACTTCATTAAAATAAAAGGGTAGTCCTTGAAAACATTCTGTCATATGTTATGAAACAAGGCGTTTTCGTTTTTGTTTAAAAGCTAAATAAAATCAATACTAATCGACAAAGCAGAGTTAAACCATTGAGAAGGACAAAATATTTATTATGGGTATGAAAGAAGCTTAATAAAGAAATTTTAGTACAATGCATATGGCAAGATAAAAGTATTCAATGCTATAAGCTCATTCTGCAGGAAATCAATCCACGTAGATTGATTAACTACGCTTACTGGGAATTCCTCGTTCATACGAAACACTTTCAAGCCCCAATCCATCACACGAAACATATTGTTAGTATTACCCAAACATTTAGGCCTAGCACACCTTATCTGTTGGTCCCTGGTGTAAAAGGTCGCGATACGTATAATATAGGCATTGTGGGAGATTGGCATCACGACTGAGCGTCCCTCAATCGATCAGCAAGCAGACAACTGGTGTCGCTGGTAGACGCTTGCACCTGTGGTCCCCTCCAGGCACCTAGGTATTAAATGTTGGTATGACTTCCAAGTGCCTTTCATCGGGTATATTAGCTTGCCAGATCATCCTTACGGAAATTTGGCATTCGCTTCCATTGTTTCCATAATCTAATCACTGTTTATTACTCTCTGGAACTGGCCTACTCTTTGGTGTATAGTCTGCTAAGTTCTGCAGATGAATATCACTGGAAGAGGTATATAGAGCTCCCTCCAATTATCCTCCAATGGCCCTTGTCGTAGATTTCTCATAACGGCTATTCTCTAGTACAGACTTTCTCAGCCTCTTCTTTGCGCTTACTTTCCAACATTGCTGTCACCAAACTCTCAGCTCTTATTACTTCTCCTAGTTGTTCTTCTACGTCAAGTCTTGCCTCAGTGCATGCCCCGTAGTACGTGACTGTGCGTTCAGCATATTTCTTTCGCTGTTACAGAGCTCACAGGTGTCACTGGGTAAATTTCCAATGCGGTCTAGATAAGCCGCACAACATCCTTGAGCCGCCAATTCCCGCGTGAGACAGAAATCCAAAGTCCCATGCTGTTGCAGGTACCACGGGCGAATTTCCGGTATTAGCCGTCTGGTCCATGGCCCTTTCGTTGTCTCGCCAAAGGTCTTGTCACCATCCTAACGAAAACTCCTTGTGTTTGGCTGGCACTTCCTTATTCTTGTGGGTTATTCCCCTTTCATCAAGTATAGTGGGGACTTTTCTGAAATTACCTGTAGCGCAACTGTAGATGCAGTACGATAAGACCCTTTTCCATCACCCTTCGTACGCAGTGGAACATAGTGGCGTCTGTCCAGATGGAGCTGCATACATAATTATAAATTGCATAGTCTCGCATAGTAGTTTCCTCCGTCATGATTCTCAAACCATGTAAAGACTATAGGCACTTCTTAAATTTTAAACAGACTTAACTCGAGCACTAAACAGTGACCATTTTGTGCTGGCACTATTCCTAGATAATTGTCCTGCTTTGAGCTGTGTCTGGTATGCTGGATTGGTCCGACTGAGCTCTACATCCTTCCACCCTAGCACAATGAAGATAGCCCAATCACACCTATCCGATCACACCACTCCCGCTCACATCAAACTAGGAGACACATTCTCCAGATTTATTCACTTTCAAGCTGGCGTACCACATGGGTCTGGCTTCGGTTCTCTATTGTACATCATGTACTGCCATCACCTCCAACCCATAGGCACTTCCTATACCTACGGTGCCTTATATTCTCACGATACAACCTAATAGGCACGTAGCCTTAAAGCACTAACAACTATCTGTTGATATTTTTTTCCAAATGAGACACAACAATGGTGCATCACCCCAAGTCCTAGTAAAAGACAACTATCTTAATTCAACATCCCAACCACAACTGGATATAGTAGGTTCTTTTATACAAAATTACCTGGCAGAAAACTAATCTGGCGTATTACCGGAGCTGGTGGCATTCGGTGTAACCGGCAACGAGATAGATGTGGCTTGAAGGACACTTTTGCTAGAACATTTCAGGAAGTTTTGAACTCCGACAATAGAAAAATTTCTTTGGTCAATTGGGATTTCTAAGGATCAAAATTGCATTATCTTGTTGATGAAAGCAGAAGTTGTGGTGATTTATGCGGTAATGGTAATAGCTTTATGTGACCAAAATCTTGGGTAGCATCACATCGAAACGCCTTCCGCTATAATTCGCAGAACTAACATCCAATGAGATGGGTTGAAAACACAAATGAGTGAGAAGTATAGGTGCTTATTAAAAATGGAAGGGTGGAAATAAACGTTGTCATAAAACCTGTTCTGTTAAAAATAATAATAGTTTTTGCAAAAATATCAGATTGCGGAAATATATACATCGGCGCCATTTGAATATTAAGCGGCGCCATTTGAGTAATATCTTTCTATGCGAGTCGGCATGTCTGTGTATAATGCTTCCGTGTTGGTCGGCTTAAATGATGATCTGGCGCCATTTATCTCTTAAACGGATGAGATATTATTAGACAATTTATATCTACATTATTTATTAACTAATTGTTATTAAATTAATTTATGTTAGATTAATTAGCCTATAACAATGATGCAGACAACAACCCGGTATCCCACCAAACTCTTCGCTCCAACTGGAAAGCCTGTTACCATCGCAATCTGTTACCATCACAATCTCTCTCATTCGCCAGATCGAATTATTCAAGCTATGCAGGAACCAACTGAGAACCTTTTAGATATACTGGAATCAGTCCCCCTTTTCTTTAAATGATTTCCTCCCCGATATTCTATCAAATTTAAGACAAAACAAAATGTGGAAAAAAAATCGAAAAACAAACAAAAGAGAAAAAGACACTGGCGTCCAGTACATACTGTAAGGCCCATTCAAAGGTACTATGGGCTGCATTTATGATTTATTTACATATCTCAAAATTACAAAAAAAATTATACTAAATATTTATATGCATCGTTTACGAAGGGCTTAATAAGTAGCAATAAACAAACGTATCGTGCGTCACGCATTTGTTTCGCACATAAATTAAGTAGGTAGTGACGTTGCGTTGCGTTGCGTCTACATCTACTCTTGTTATTTTCGAAGCTAACTTTCGATCAAGGGATTATCCGGGACGACGTTCTCTTTTCATAGCCCTGTCAAAACAACGCCGTTCACTATAAACTAATAGTGTGAAAAACATTTTAAAATACGAACTCACGATTAACAAAACTTGTTTCCTATTTCGACAAGCAATGTTTTCGTATTTTGTTTTATTTGCTATCTATTTTGGCAAATAAACGTTTAAATTAAAAAAAACAACAAAAGCAATTAAACTGTTTTCTTTTTGGGAAAGTATCAAGATAAAACAAAATATATGCGAACATCCAGACATCAGAGGCAAGGAAAAGAGCAAATTCAAATCCAATATTATAACTTCCCAACATGTGACAAGTACCTGGGATCAATAGTGGCATTAAGATGGCTAGAGCTCATAGAAAGAATGCTTCAGGAGAGGTTTCCTAGGAGAGTCCCGTACGGAAAACCCGGAGGAGCAAGGATTTGAGGAAGGTCCCATATGAAATAGCTAGATGATGTAGAGAGAGACCTGCGCCGAGCAGGATTCAGAAAATGGAAGTCAAAAGTTGAGGTGAGGCAAGAATAAAAAAAAACTCTTATTCATGAGATCCACGTATCTTATTATAAGCATAGAAGCATCTGTTCCATACGGCAATTCGTGTTTTATCTCTGTACTGATCTCGTTCATAGTCACTAGAGGCCCTAGGTACTTGAACTCTCCAATTTTCTCGTACCTTTCTTCTTCGCATTTCCTACCCTTTCCTACCTGCCCATCATGTATTTTGTCTTTTCGTTGTTAAATCTTAGTCCTAAGAGTCTCCCGCGCCATCACTAATATGTTGCGGAGCCTCGGTAAATACTCTCGAGCTCTACCAAGAAAGACAACATTACCTGCGACAGCCATGTACTGAAGTGGTTTGGTGTAGATAGTTCCTCGTGGGTTGAGCGGTAACTTCCGTATGCCATTGAAGAAAGTCGTTGAAAATGTATATCCTCTACGCACTTCAAATTTCCTTGCTAACTGCCCCTGCATCTTGACTCTGGCCCTAGTGCAACGTAATGTTATACACACTAGACTAATGAGCTTCTTTAGCATTCTCATCTCTTCCAATATCACTTTCAGCTCAGACCTTATGACACTAAGGACCTCCTGACATAATAAGCTTCTTGGTACTCAATGCAGTTGATGCACGCCGACATTATGCTAGTAGCACTTCTCCAGAATCGCCCGCAATAGTATTCGCCTAATTCCTTTTCCGCATATGTCTCAAGCCTCCTTACTAGCACCTTCAAAAAGATCTTATATGCAACGTTCAAAAGAGAAATCCCCCGAAAGGTCCTGCAAATCATCTTGTCAT
>WYDF02251503.1:0-20657 GCA_009867245.2 Adranes taylori
CTCTCCCTCCAATCCTCTCATCCGGATCTCTCCGTCTATACCCTCTCTCCAGCTTTTCCGGGGTCTTCCCCTCCTTCCTCTTCACCATAATCCACCATAATAAGGATCCACCATAATAAGGATCATAATTAGTAAGGATAATAAATTTCATCTTACTCTATGCAGCACCAGCGTGAGCTGAAGCAATTAAAACAAAGCGAATAGCGACTCGCTTAACAAAGACCCACAAAATCCACGTAGTAGGCTTAGTGGCAATCATAAACGCTTATCGTACCAGGTTTAATGCTGCATCACAAGTTATTGCATGCCAGCCGCCAGTTTGACTGTTAATACTAGCAAGGACGATTTTTGTACTTAAGAAAAGAGGGGTCTGGTGCAAGAAAAGAATCGAAGGAATGTCCAATGAATATGTGGTGAGAAAGTTGGAGTGAGATAGCTAAAGACGTGGAGAAAACAGTTGTCTGGTCATTAATAATTTTTATTTTATTTTTTTGGTTTGACATAAAGAAATGTGGTGGAGGTAAAGAAATATACAAAATTGTTTTGTCAATCCATGTATATAAATAAATAAATATAAAGAGAAGCTGAAAGGAATAACCAAATGATGAAACGAATGTACCTATATGAAGAAGGCACAGAAGAAACAAGAATGTTATCACTATCTTTAATACGTTACAAGAATCAATGACTTCTCTTCACCATTCTCACACATATACACATATATGAAATGTACCTATATAAATGTGTTAAACAACACTTTTACCAAAAATCATTACGGTATATTTCCTCATCGCTATCATCATATGCCAATGAATTATGTTCCTTTTGTTCTTTACCAAACACATAAATAACTAAACAAATTAAAAATGCCGCAATGATTTGATTCAAGTTCAATGTTCTGTCTAATCATTAAACATCTATGATTAGACAGAACGCCTATAGTAAAAGACCTTAATTGTTGAATACCAGGCTAAACTACTCAGGATACTCCATATTTGAATTGCTTTTCCATGACAAAACGGTCCGTACGCCACTGATCATTGCTAAATCCAGGTGTCACTGTGGAGGAACAATGTACCAGAATATATGACAGGAGTCGTTTAATGACAGACTTTTCTGACGTCTTAAACTAGTTCGGTTAATTTATTTTCCAGAAATTCATATTCCATATCAATCAAATCATCTAAATGTATAACATCTGTTTTCCTTTGATCATTAGATGCTTACTTAATTCCGTTCGGTCTTAGCCAGAGCTTTCGACTAAGTTTTTCCAGCACACTCTATTTCTAGTGAGAACTTTCAGCTCTGCAAGTCTTTTCTTTCTTCTTTGCCTCTTCATCTACAATCCTTCTCCATGATGTCTTCAGTCTTCCACGTTTTTTTTCCTGCGAATTCTAGAACAAATCTTGTCTCTCCATAGCATCATGCTTTTTTGGAGGGTTTGACCAATCCACCTCCAACTTCTTATCTTGATTTGAATGGAGTGGATTCCTCTCTCGTTTGGTTCTAATGATCTTCGTTAGATATCACATTTGACCAGAAGACTTGGAGAATTATTTCTGATGCATCTATTCAGGAGGACCTGCAAACTACTGGTGATTTTCCAGGTGACCTTCCACTTTTTCACATTGGTTCTGACTTTTTCACACTTTTTCACATTGGTTTCACATTGGCACTGCTTTCACATTGGTTCTGAATATTCGAAGTTTCGTCGTGGTAATCTCTCTTGCCCTCCGAGTGGATATAGCTGATTGAAGGCCCTATTTGGCTTTCGGATTCTTGCTCTCACATTTGCAGCTGCACCATCATCATGAGTAACTTTGTTCCCAAGGTACGTGAACTCTTCTACATTTTCGATGTTCTCATTGTTCACTCTTAATGTTCTCTTCTCTCTTGTGTTTATCTTCATAATCTTTGTCTTGGAGGTTTCAGACCCATCATCTTGGCTTCCCACTTGAAGTGTTGGAGTTTTTTTTTCATATTAATATGGTTCTGTCAGAGTGGATCCTCTAATCGATCAGTCAGTTTCCATTATATACCCCTCTTTTTTCCATCAGTGAGTTTCCTCATCACCTCATCCAGAACCAATAGAAAGATTTCTGGGGACAGAATACATCTCTGGCGCACTCCTAACTTGTGTAGTTGTTTTATGTGTAGTTGATGACACGACATGTGTAGTTGTTTTATGTTCCTTTAATTACGTTTGTTATCTTCTCCGGTATCCCGTATTTCTGCAAGGTTTTCCACATACTGCCCCTTTTAAGGGAATCGAAGAACTTTTCAAAATCTACGAACAGAAGAGGAAGGCTAGTGATAAATTCATTTGACTGTTCGATAATAATCAAAGCGTGTTAATTTGGTCGGTAGAAGTACGATGACTTCTAAACCCTGCTTGCTCCTTCCTTATTTATGATTCCACTTGTGTTTTGATTCTTTTGAGTATCAGCCGCATCAATACTACTTAAAATTAGTTGTAGGATGATTCCTCTCCAATTATGACAGTTGGTGGTGTCCCCTTTCTTGAGTAAATTGATGAGGAATCCTTCTCTCCATTCTAGTGACAATTTTGTTTGTTCCAAATCTTGGTACAGAAGATCAGTAGCGATATCTGAGTCAGTTGACAGGAGCTCTGGTGAAATATTATCTGCTCCATGAGCCTTTCCATTTTTCAGGATCTCCTCCTTGGAGGGCGGGTCCGAGTTAGTTACATTTCTTACTTCTTCTTATTCTGTACAATTTCTTCATCTTCTTCAGGTTCTTGTTTAGCCTCTTGTTTAGCCTTTTCTACTGAGCTCCTCCATGAAATATTCGCTTGTGCTTTAATTCCACTTGTAATTCCACTTGGGCTTTGATTCTGTTAAGTATGACCCGCGTCAACACTTTATTTGAAATTGATAGTAGAATGATTCCTCTTCAATTACGACAATTGATGATGTTCCCTTTCTTGAGTAATTTGATGAGGAGTCCTTCACTCCATTCTCGTGGCAATTTTTGTTTGTTCCAAATCTTCTTGAAGAGTGGGTACAGAAGATCAGTGGCGGTGTCTAGGTCAGTTGACAGGAGCTCTGGTGAAATATTTCCATTTTTCAGGATCTCCTCCTTGGAGAGCGGGTCCGAGTTAATTATTTTTCTTACTCCTTCTCTATTCTGTACAATTTCTTCCTCTTCCTGAGGTTCTCGTTTATCCTCTTCCTCACTTTCTCTATTGAACACCTTCATGAAGTGTTCGCGCCACCTTGGAAGTTGTGCTCCGTTATTGTTGAGGAGGTCTCCTTGTTCATTTTTCACCGATTTTCTGCAGTTGGTTTTCTTCTTGGAGAGAGTTCTCGTACGCCGTATAGTTTCTTCATGATTCCAGCGTCTGTCGCTTTCTCTGCCTTCGTGTCCAATTCTGAAATCCATTTCCTGCGATCAGCCTTAGCACTCTTTTTCACCTGCTTGTACTTGGCTTGTTATTCTGTCTGGATCTGGATTTACTGGAGGCGCGTCTTACTACTGTTTAGTTTCAGTTTCTAATATGAGGTGTAAAGTAGCTTTCATCAGCAAAAAATTTTCTGGTGAACCCAAAACAAAAACCGAAAAAAATATCGGTTCAGTTCCGGTTCGGGTCCCTGGCTCTAACAGATTGCAAAATTGTGCGATTTACGTGGAACAAATACGGAAAAGTGCAAAATGTTTTCACATATGTATGTTATGCAGATGAGTATAGTCAAAAAGCAACATAGGATGACAAAAGAAACGCTTGAGATCGTGGAACAAAGGAGGGAACTGAAAACACAAGGATTTCAAAGGCGAGTACTTGGCTTGTAGGAGTAAGTAGAAGAAAATGATAAGGTGTTGAGGAGAGTTAGAGAAGGGTAATTGGAATGGATGGAGTATAGCAAAGCACAGAGTAAACTAAGTGAAGTAAATCGGAGATGTGGCGAAAGGAGAGAGCCAGAGGAATATGAAACGACTAAAAGGTTGAAGGTTGATTAAAAGGTTGTAGTGTAAAAATGATGAACGCTAAGAAAAATGCAGGGTAAATATGAAAGAGTGAGAGAACCAATGCCGAACGAATATAGGGAAAGAGAAGAGGGGTGTAGGATGAGTGGAAATGGTTCGGGTGAGAAGGAGGATGATATAAAGGAAGAGGAAGTATTAGAGGAAATAAGGAGAATGGAAAAAGTGAGTGCGGCAGGAATTCCAAGTAAAGTTAGGGGATGTCTGAATAAGAACGGATTTGAGGCATTAGTAAGAAAATTTAATGAGATTTGGAATGTGAAGAGAAGGCTGCCATAGGAACGGAAAGACGGTGAAATAATCCACCTGTATAAGAGAATAGATGGAGAGTGATAGGTGGGTTATAGTAATGAATCGAATATGTATGTTATTTGAAAGAATAATAAATAAAAGGATTGTGGAATATTAGAGCATCCTAACACACGACAACGACGTACCACGAAATCAAAGCAAGAGTATCTGCCGGGAACCGATTCTTCTTTAGCTTCCAAAAGCTACTTCAGTCTTCCCTTGTTTCTAAAAAACTTAAACTTTTAATGTATAAAACCATTATCAAGCCAGTGGTCTTGTATGGTTTAGAAACCTCAGGAAAAAAGGAGATCCTATTATGCGCCTGAGAGAGGCAAGATTTTTGGTGCTGTGTATAAGAATAGTGAGTGGCGAATAAGAGCCAATAAAGAACTGGAAGACCTCTATATTGCTCCATCGTTCATGTCAGACATCAAAGCAAGAAGAGTACGTTGGCTCGATGACGTCCAGAGAATAAAAGATCAGTGGGTGCCAAAAAAAGTTCTTAATTCAAAAACCTGAAGGAAGAAGATCCGTGGGGTACCCTAAACTTAGATGATTGGATGACGTAGAGGATGGTCTTCGCATGCTAGGAGTTCGAAGCTGGAGGCAGTTGGCTATCCGAAGAGACAACTGCCGAAAATCTGTAGTAGACAAGGCCCGGTTCTTAATGGACTATAGCGCCACCAAAGTAAAGTAAAGAAAAGTAAGTGGAGATATTTGACTGAGAACAGGTTATTGTCAAAAACGGAAGAGCCATAACTGATAATGTGGAAATCATACAATAGCCTCTTGGAGGGTTTTTGTGAGCATTTGGAAAAACTTGAATGAAAGGTGGACCTTGAAATTCCATTTGATTCAAATTTTTTGTACCAGCTTCTACCGTAAGAGAGCTTATATTCTCTTTATTTAATTCTATGACTTGAAATAATGTATTTTCAAACATTTAAGTTGTTTATTGTTTGATATGCAGGATCGATGGTTACCCTAATTCAAATATACAATTAATTATTACATTTTAACATTAGTTGCTTTACACATAAAACATCCAGCAAAATGGCACTGGCGTCAACAATGAATAATTCTGCTTAAAAGCATCGGACAGGTATAAAAGTCAAATCTTTTACTTGTTGGCAAAATTCCGTTAAAATATTTGCACTATTGTAAGAAATATTGCCCCTGTATATAGACACTTTATGTGTATATGCATAACCTGCTGAATATTAAACCTGCTGGTTTTATTGCTACTGACCTTCCTAAGCTTTAATAAGTTTTTCAATTGTAGCTGTAAAGCCATTACCAAAGTTAACTATTTTGTGGCTCTGGTATATGTCATAAATAAATTTAGAAATATACCTGTATTAAAATTTTATAACTGTTTGCTTTATTATTAGAGAATTAATATTTTCTTCAATTATTATTATTTTTATGGGACTGATTTATGATTGACATTGTAGCAACAGCAGCAGCAGCAGCAGATCTAGAAATTTATTACGGAGGATGTTCAAATGGAGAAGAAACATAGATTTTTATTCTACTTAATTAATATAATAAATTAGTTTAATAGTTTAATAATTATTAATTAATAAATAATTTTATATAAACTGCCAAATAAATTTAATTTCTGAAAATTATCTCGCCAAATCTTAAAAAAAAGGGAACGAAGAAAACGACAAAAGAAGCGCTCGCATATTCGCACGCTGTAGTTGTTTATTTAAAAAAAAAGCCATTAATGTCAAGCATTGTTCGGCTTCTTCGATTTAATAGAATACCATTCTGTTACATAATTTTGTCGCTTATACGTGAAGGTTTAACAAATCCGCACAAACAAGAACAGGCAAAGGTCAAGTAGAATTTTGATGGAGTTTACTAGCATGATATATTAATATTATTGTACGGTAGTTTGTATATTTTATAGTTGAGCTTTTTTTGTGTAATTGGATGAAGATAGACTCAGTCCATCCATTTGGCCATAAGCCAGTGTTTCAAACTTTGTTACATACGTCATGAAGAATGTTTATTCTAGTTTCTTGCATTAATTTTAATGCTTCGCTATGATTCTATCTCCTGCGCCCATCTCTCCTTACTTCAAATGTTTGACAGCGTTTTTTACTTCCTCTTTTAATATGTGTGGCTCAATCATGTCAGCGTCATCTATGCCGATGTGCGTTTGTCCTAGTTTCTTGTGTGTAAACTGGTCTTAATAATGTTTCTTCCCCACTTCAGTTACTTGTTCTATTTCTGTTGTGGTTGTTCCATTCTCGTCTTCTATATTCCATACTTCTAGTTTGAACTGTTTATAGAGGTGTCAGACCTTTTTGTATAGATTTCTTGTGTCGTTGGTGTTTATATGTTCTTCAATTTGTTGACAGATATCCGCTATATACGTGTTATTGCTTTTGCTGCATAGCTTTTGAACTTCTCGATTAAGATATTTTAACAGTTCCCTTTCCGTTGGATTTTGGAATCCTAGTGGCTCCAATTCTCTCCTATGTTCCACGATCTCAAGCGTTTCTTTTGTCATCCAATGTTGCTTTTAGATCCACGTTAGCCGCACAATTTTGCAATTAGTATGTTAGAGCCAGGGACCCAAACCCTGGCGGAACGAAAACCGGAACCGAACCGATATTTTTTTCGGTTCACGAGATAATGTCTCGCTGATAAAAGCTACTTGACACCACGTATTAGAAACTGAAACTAAGCTGTAGCAAGACGCGCCTCCAGAAAATCCAGCTTCAGAATATAAAGCCAAGGACAAGCAGGTGAAGAAGAGTGCTAAGGCTGATCGCAAGAAATGGATTTCAGAATTTGCCGAGAAGGCAGAAAAAGCTGCAGGCGCTGGAAACATGAAAGAACTATACAATGTCATGAGAACTCTCTCCAAGACGAAAGTCAACCGCAGAAAACAAAAATAAGGGGATCAGGAAGAACATGAAAACGCAACATGCAAAGTAGCGCGAACACTTCATGAAAGTGTTCAACAGAGAAAGTGAGGAAGAGGCTGAACAACAACCTGAATAAAAGGAAGAAATTGTACAGAATAGAGAAGGAGTAGGAATGTAACTAACTCGAACCCACACTCCAAGGTGGAGATCAAGAGAGCTATCAAGCAACTGAAAAATGAAAAGTTTCCTGAGGCAGAAAATATTTCTTCAGAGTTCTTATCAACCGACCCAGACACCACCCTGTACCATCTCTTGAAGAAGATTTGGAACAAAGAAAACTTGCCATAAGAATGGAGGGAGCGACTTCTCATCAAATTACCCAAGAATTGCTGGTCCAATTTATTCTGAACAGAACCAAATGCCATAACAGAAGACAACAGACAAATTTCTAACTCCTGATTTTTTAGCTAAGCTTAGTGCAATGTAGTTTTGCCGAACGCATCTGTTCTTGGTCATTAGAAAGCATCGTATACTTCTCCAGTCTGGTATCTCAGTAAAGTTATCTCATCAATTTTCCTCTCCCATGGAGTTTCACTAATGTAAATGAAGTCACATGACTCTTTAACACAGACCATCGGTGGGTCGAAACAGAAAAAAAATTCTATACCTCTTGTAATGTACTGCAAAATTTTACAGCTTCAGTACAAGAGAGAGCAGCATTCTTCACAACTATGTTAAGGGAGTACAAAAAATGCACGAGAATTCAAAGCGAGGATTCTATTTTGTACTTCAGCATGTTACTCGTTCATATTGGTTCCATTGTCGTAGCGCATGTTACACAAAGACAGCTTTAAACTATAAGTTCTAATTGATTTCTAATCGTTTCAGTAAAAGCCTCTCCATTTGAATATTCCACTGGAACGGAATCTAAGAAATGCTCTTGGATGCAAGGATTCTTTCCCTGCTTCACAAGTGACATACTAAACAATCAAAGATATCTGTTTAGTTTTTTTTTCTTCTAAATTTGGATCTCTCTCAAAGTGACGCCATGTGCGGCCTCACAGGCTCCGAACCGACACTGGTTGCAATTCCTACTCAATAGCTTTTGATAAAATTTTCCTTCATGCGATAAACTCCTAGACCCGCCAGCTTACTATATCTTGTTATTTCTTATAGTCTCAAAAGGTTCACGTTTACAAACTTCTATTATAATTTATCATTGTCAACATATTTGACGCTATATGTAAAAGAACAATTGATAAAAGATTTCTACGAAATTTGCAAATTTATTCAAACATTTTGTCTTTTAACATCGTATTGCTGCAAATAAAACGATTTAAAATTTTATGGTTGGTAT
Source organism: Adranes taylori (assembly GCA_009867245.2). Lineage (NCBI taxonomy): Eukaryota > Metazoa > Arthropoda > Insecta > Coleoptera > Staphylinidae > Adranes > Adranes taylori. Next base: position 8,533 of record WYDF02251503.1, read on the forward strand.
CTGGTTAGCCGCAAATGGTCAGATTGTAAAATAATCTAAAAGAAATTATTTATGGCCTCAACTTAGCAGAAAAAGTCACTAGCTGTATTATAATTATTCGAATCTAAATAACCCATGAAATATTTATGACACAAATTTTGTCAAATTTGTTTCAATTTATTCTCATTCCGTTTCGTACTCTACTGTTTCAGTCTTTACCTTTTCGATATAATTTATAATAGTGATACAAGGAAATTTTTGCTACACTTTTCTACAATGCAAAAATGCATTTTGAAAAGTTAAAACATTTTTACTCTATTTAACCCGTTTTTGACGATCATTAATCCTAAACCCTCGTATGGCAGAAATAATTTTCTAACGCGCTAAGCGATATGGATCATTTTTGACCCAGTTCCATTTTTAACTCAAATGATTTGCTGATTCATTTTAAAAAATTTTAATTTTCAAAAAAAGTATTCATACTAAAAAAATATTCAAAAATAATTTTATTTGGTAACAAAATATAGTTAATAAATTAATTTTGTTACTAAATAAAATTTTTTTTGAATATTTTCGATAACAAAATTTTTAAAAAAATTAATTTAAAAAAAATTAATTTTAAAAAATTAAAAAAGTTTAAAAAAATACTTTTTTTAAATAAAAAATAAACAAAAAATATATTTTTTTAAATAAAAGAATTAGTTAAAAAAGCAATTTAATTAAAGACATAAAAAAATTTAATTTTGTTACAAAATACAAATTATTTAATACTTTCAATATACGAAATTTAGAAAAAAAAATATTTTTAAAAATGAAAAAAAATTTTTTTAATATTTTTTTAAATAAAAAATTAATAAATAAATATAATTTTTTAGAAATAATTTATTTAAATAGCAATTTAATTTAAAAAGAAATTATAAAAAATATAATTTGCTAAATTACATATTTTTGAACTTTCAATAACAAAATTAAAAAAAAAATTTTTTTTAATAAAAAATAAATAAAAAAGAATATATTAAAAAAGCAATTTAATTTAAAAATAAATTATAAAAAATGAAATGAAACTGAAAAAATGAAACTTTCAGTAACAAGATTAAAATAAAAATATTTTTAAAAATTACAAAAAATGTAAAAAAAATATTTTTTTAAAATAAAAATAAATAAAAAATAATTTTTTTAAATAAAAACAATTAATTTAAAAGAAATTATAAAAAGTTTAATTTGGCAACAAAATATAGTTAATAAATTAATTTTGTTACTAATTAAATTTTTTTGAATACTTTCAATAACAAAATTTTAAAACAAATTAAATTTTTAAAAATTTAAAAAATTTTTAAAAAATCTTTTATTTTAAATAAAAATAAATGAAAAATGTAATTTTTTAAATAAAAATAATTAATTTAAAAAGTTATTTAATTTAAAAATAAATTATAAAAAATTTAATTTGGTTACAAAATAGTTAATAAATTAATTTGGTTACTAAATCAAATTTTTTTTTGAATACTTCCAATAACAAAATTTTAAACAAATTAAATTTTTAAAAATAAAAAAAAAAATTTGTTTATTATTTTAACAAAATATTTTTTAAAATAAAAATAATTTTTTTTTTAATCAAAAGAATTAATTTAAAAAGCAATTTAATTTAAAAAGAAAATTTAATTTGGTAACAAAATATCATTAATAACATTTTGCATAAAAAAATGTCAACTCTATATTAACAAAATGGTAGAGAACAGGACAACTCAAAATATATAATTGTCAATAATAAGCTTCCAAATTGCTCCTATATTGTGTAATAATTTAAAGGGTAATATTTGACACAGTGATGCTGAATAATTTGAGAAGAAAGTTTAACTAAATATAAGAAAATTTGATAAGGGTACTTACACAAAGAATATTGTAATTTTTTGTTTTGATAATTGTTTACTATGGACTTAGTTTTAATGTGATTATTTCAATGTGACTGAAGTTCTTAAATAAATGATTAAAATAAGAAAAGATATGAATTTATAACAATACAAACATTGTAAAAGTCAATCAAACTTAAAAATATATTACCAGTTTGTCAAGAGAAATAGAAGATGGAATGGTAACCACTAACATAGGTGTACATGTCCATTTAAATATTTTTAAGTACATCTCGTCCGTAACGCAATGTAGCAAGGGCAAGGTTATTATGACCTTGAAGATTCTGTTTCTTTTACATTTTGTTTTTGTTTCAAAGTCGACTTAGAGGTCGACATTTACATAATACATGTTAATATAATTTACATTAACATACAGGGTTGCTTAATTATTTTTTTTTCCTTTTAACTATTTAGTTTTTCTTCTTGTAATGCAAATGCAGATCTCTGGAGGATGCTATTACTATAATACTACTCGCGTCCACAATTCTCATACAAAATATTCTCAAATTTAGATTTTTTTTCATTTTAAACCTTTACTCTCTGGTTACGACCTTCTCTTTAACAATTGTCAATAGTATTTTTAGGCATACCTATCTCGATCTACCGCTTTTGTTATATTCTATCAATCAAAAAAATTGATTTTGATGTTTCCTAAAACATCAAATTATATAAAAAGGACAATAAAACAGCTACTAAATTTCAATAAAAAACAAAATACCAAAATCATTTTTTTATTTGTTTACATCTTCTTCCCATTTGAATCTATACGATTATGATTGGGAATCATTTTCCGATCATGAGGCATACTCATGGATTATTGCTTCTTCAGTCATTAAATCATTAATTCTTTCACCTATCTTATGGATGATTTTTTAATCTTTCTATTAATTGATTTTTTTCTTTCCAAGGCCAGCTCAGGTATTTGAGGAGCTTTTAGTGCCTCCATTAATTCCAAATTCCTGATCTGACACAATTGTGGGATCGACTAGGGATCGCAGTATCCTCAGCAAATTATAACACCTCTGTATTTTTTAAATGTTGCAATTTAGACATATTACTAACAAAAATATTAAATATTATTGGCGAAAAGGAAGATCCTTGTGGTAATCCTTCCTTGGCTATTCTTCCGACAGGCAGCTCATGCAAAATTTTAATTTGAAAAGTTTTTCCTGGAAATTCAATGCTTCTATTTTGATTAATAGTCGTTTTCTGCACATTCGATCATACGCTTTCTCAACATCAAGAAGCGCTGCTTATACTGTGTGCCCTTTATGTGGGTTTGAGAAATTATTGCATTCATATTTGCTGCCTGTTGAACTGCTGTGAGTTTCCTTCTGAATGCTAATTGTTGTAAGCAGTAAAATGTTATTTTTACAACAAATTCTATTATTTTATTTTTAATAATTATTTGCGCAACTTTTGAAAAGCTACCTACTAAACTACTGGGCTTCCTATTCTTCAGGATTACAGGATCTTTATCCTTTTTTTGGAAATTGCTACCACAAGCCATAATATAATATACAAAAGTGATTCCAATTGCGCCTGCGGAAACAATTTAATTGCCAAATTTGAAATTCCATCATCACCTGGAGCTTTTTTCTTATTTAAATTATCTACTATGCTTTTAATTTCACTAACCTCTATTGAAATAAAATTTATAAACACACTATGTTTAAGCATAGTTAATGAATTTTTTAGCTCTTACTTTTCCTCCCCCAAGAAAGAATAAAGGATTTGTACATTTTATTCCTTCTCTCAATACACACTTCTATAGTCCCCGCCAAACACCGTTCTTCATCATTTTAATTAGTTCCAGTACATTTCCCGTAATTCCCGTACATTTTTCTCTTTTTTATAATGAATAAGATATCTTTCACTTTGTTTCAAGTCCTTAATGCCCTTCCTTCTTACCTCAATAATTCTTTCTATTATTTCTCCTCCCAAACACAATCTTACATTACACGCCAAACACATTTCTTCACCATTCCAATTTATATATTTACCTAATGCTCCCACCTTTCCTCATCTGTCCTACATATCCTACAGATCCATCTATACCTGTTACCCCTTTCCTCACTACCACATCAAAATCGCGTAATCATTTGCTCTCGTATACTCGAGAATTTCTTTCTCATTCATTATACTGAAATATTTCCTATTATATCTCCCATTCCACCACCTTGTCCATCTATCTTGCACCTCAAAAAATTATTCATTCTTATCTCAACTTCATTTACAGCTTCGTTCATATCACACATTTTCTGGGGCCATTCTGGGGCCATCATAGACTCTCTCATTATTTCATACACTTTCTTCCTCTTTATTGCCACCCCTATTTTCATCCTTCAGACTTTTCAAATAAACCATTTTCACCAATCTCACATTCTTATCCATCATAACCTTTCTCACATAATTTCTTTATTTCAGTATTCCAACATTTCAGTGTGGAATCAAAACTCATAAAATTTGGCGGTTAGAAGAACCGTTGAAGCCATAACATTTTTTCATCTAATTCTTGGTGGTCGTAAAAACAAATAAAAACAAATAAACACACGCCTCTCTTCAAAAGTCGCAGAAAGAAAATATTAAACAGTCTAGGTAAAAAAAAACACACAGCTAACTAAACGAGAACTATGCTTGACATTAATGGCTTTTTTTATAAACATTTATTGTATGTGAATATGCGGCCGCTTTTTTCTTCTTCTAACCGATTTCTCTTTATTTGCACAATATAAGTTTAAAATTAAATTAAATTAATTTATATTGAATTAGTTAACCAATAACAAGTTGATTGGTAGGGAACGCTTTCTTTCTAGAATTCGTTTCTTAACCATCATTTTTATGTTAAATAATTATCATGTTGTTTTGGATAGGTATCTAAGTAATGTTTCGAAACTAAGCAACTCCAAAAGGATATTTCATTCCATGAATGGATTTCCATCAGATCTGGTATCTGATGTCTTTACATTCATTTGTTCAGCGCACACCTGAGAACACCAACATGTGCCTAGATTCAAACAGAGGAACTGGCAAAAGGAGAGGCCAAATTGAATAAACTCATGTAAAAACTGTGATCCCAAGTTTTGAAGGTTAATTATAAAGATGATGATTAGAGGACAATATTTTCTTATCAAATATTTGAAGCCAAATAATTAAAAAAAGTAAAACGTATCTTATTCTCCAAGTTTTATTTGTTACTGTCTTTTTTATAAACGCAAGTAAAGACGCTATGAAGATTTTTGCGAACAAAATTGACCGCGCCAAAGAGCTGCTAGTTCAATAACCTCAACAGCGTAATGTGTTACGCGAATATTCGTACTAGACATACGTGACCACCGATTTTGCTTTAGAAGACATTGACTTTATTAAAGAGGATTTGTTACTTATTTTGTTTACTGTTCATAAGTATTTGTAGTTCCTTGTAGTCGAGAGTTGGCAATTTCATCAACCAAATCTACATGAGGCAGAAGGTTTGAGATATAATTGTCCTAAAAGTTGATAATTTATAATCTAGTTGGGGGATTACCCAAAGTGAAATAGTTTATTTATTTAAGGAATTTAAATGTTATCTACACAGTGATACAAACTGCTCGAAGCAGAATCGGAATTTTTAGTCAAAAACTGCTCAGTCATCGTTTTGGGGTCTATTTTAGGCCCATCGAGGAAATTGTATTGACGGAATGCTGTACACTCTTGACAGAGAAGGATGTGTTCTAAATACGCTCGTGCACAATTATAAAAAGTACTCAGCTCTTAAAGAGCTCTGCTCGAGTATTTGAAATTTTCCACGCGACGACATAAAATTTGTCATTAAACTTGGGCAAATTTAGTTTGGGATTTAAGCATTCTACGCTGCCCAAATTCAATGAGAAGCTGTGAATACAATGTTTGTTAACCAAAACAGTACTAGGAGTTTGTTCGTATGGCCCATCTCACCAAGAAGTTATCTCAAACTTGTTACAAACGTAATCTGTGACATCATGCTCCCTAATCTGGGATTTATAATAAATAGTTTGCTTGCTTGTCAGTTGTCATGTGAAAATTCAATGTCGGTTGATAGGGAATTGCCAGTCAATGGTTTATTTGAATTTTTGATTGAAAATTGTTTGAATTAATCATTAAATGGCGTCATTAAATGATAATAAAGATTCCATCAAACATTCAAATACTAATAAATCGACAACTAGAAATGTCAACCGTCAAATTTGCAATTGACACTAGTCAAACACGGGAGCTATTTATGATAGACCACGAAAATAACACCGTGACTTCACAGATTATGTTTAGAAAAAGTTGAGATAAGATCTTGGTGGGACGATGGGGTGGGTCGTAGGAGCAAACTCCTACTACACAAAATTGCTTAGTTTTATTAATATCCATTATCAGGACATGCAATATATATCGAGAAATCCACAACAACCTTAATTTCTATTTCAGGTCAACTAACACCGACTTGCGCAGCCAAGCAAGGACATAAAAATACAAGACCACCAGCAAATCAGCTCACCCAAGTAAACTAAACTCCCTCAACAGTTGACCATGCTATGGCCAAGGTATTGCAGGTTCCCTTGGCTATAAAGCGAATTCTGTAGCGTATATCTTATCTGCAAGCTATCAGCTTACCATAATTCTAAAAGCATTCCATTAATTACCCGTTCCAGGCTGAAGAGGATGATAAATCCTAAAGCCCCCTTTAAACAAACTCTCCAATCTCCCAACAATATACAATCCCAACAGGGAGTGGAGTTTTAGTAGGTAAAAATCCCACACTGTCGGATGCATCGGGCATCCTTCGCCTTTTGAAGGTTTCTCCATTTCCTAAGTAAAACAAAAAAAAAAGTTGATCAGAAGGTAATCAAACATTTTGAGATTACGTTATTTCTAAGATAATTTTATCGCTAGATGTCAACAGTGTATGTACTAGTGTAGCATATACTAGAAGTATATGCTAGATGCTACGTAGTATCACGATTTTGAGTTCAAGCATGTTCGACAATTTTCCCACTTATCATAATTCCACTTTTTGTAAGCGAAAAAATCAAAATCATAATTTTCAAAAAACCAAGCTATCATTACAAGAAGAATTAGAGATCATATTGCAAAAGGAAAAAAGTCACAAGTATCTAAATCAAAGGATTTCTCAGATTTCGATAAAGTTTTAAAATAAACGATGAGTATCTTTGAACGTGATATTGATGAAATGACGACTACCCCAAAAACTTAGAAGATGAAGAAGAAAATATGTTGTGAAGTAAGTCTCAGTGTTGAAGCCCACATTGTAATTAAATTAAAACTTAGTGTTCCAAAAGTCCTTTTATTTAATAAAATTCCAGGTACCTCTAGTTAAGAAGACCAACAGATGCTTGCTGGACATGTTTCGCGGAGTTATTATCCCTTCTTGAAAAACTTGAGCACCTTTCTTGCTGCTATGATATATTAGAATTTTATATCGTGACTGTAGTTTTGGAAAAGAAAGTCATTAACATCACAGTAGTTTTAAAATCTTATTCATTATGTAAAGTAAAGTCAAATTTATATAAAATATGTTCATCCAAGGATAAACGGCGAAAATTACTCAAGTAATTTTCCCATATTAATTTTATTAAAATATATTATTATTTTATAATGGTTTTAAATGTAGCCTATTTAATTTAAATTTTTTATTCTTTCTTAATAGTTCAAAGTCATTGAGTTTATAAATTATTATAATTTAAAGATGAACAATATAAAAGTATTATTAATAGACTAAAGGCAAAAGGTATGCTTTCCTACCGACAGCTTTTTTGCGCAGCAGGAACGGAATTAGCCTGAAAACGTCGGCTATTTATCTATTCAGTCAACGTAGGACAGTGTGAAAAATGGAGACAATGTGGAGGAAAAGGAAGATAATGATCGCATTGTTAATACAAGACATCATGGATGATGACCAGGAAGAAGAGTTCATACTAACGTAATATGCGAAATTTAGGAAACTAGTAGGTGATGTGTTTACAAATCGGAGAAATGAAGGAACTTTTAGCAGTTTGATCAAATGTCATCTCCTTGACGAAGAAGAAAAGTTCTAAAGGTATTTTAGAATGACCCGTGAAAGATTCTCCTTCATTTTGAACCTCATTGAAGAAGACTTGACAACCTCCTCCTACAATATAGTGAAGAAACCTATAACAGCAGTCGAAAAAGTGGCTTTAACACTAAGATAAGCTAAATTTCGGAATTATTTTTTTATTTATATAACATCATTATCAACCTTAACATTATCTTTAATCATACATGTGGATAGGTACATGTATATAAAAACAGTTTTTTTAGTTATCCTCAGTTTGAAATGCTGTTCAAAGGCTTGAAAAACCATGTCAGAGGTAGCATAATAACATTTTGTGTGAGATGAAGGAAGTGCGTTACAACGATCCGATTTTCATTATACTGAATAGGTGTACATTCTGTAGTACGTGGGAATGACGAATGCTGGTTCAGTAGTTCCATTTCTGTGACTATTTTGAAAACGCTCACTTTCGTCTGGGTGGCAAGATCTGGCCGCAGTTTCATCGCCATTCTTTTGAAAAACATGTGAATTTCATTTTCTTTTTAATGAGGGCCTAGATATTTTATTAGATCTTCGAGACACCTTTTAAAATGTTTTCTGTCTTGCTGTCTCTACAGCAAATATTTCAGGAGAACAAAAGTTTCTTTCCTTGTTTCGGAATTAGGGGGCCGAAACCTAATACTGCCACATCTTCATCTGGGGATGGTGCGGCAGTTCCACTCTCTGTTTTTGCTGAGATGATCGCCGGAGTGAGATGAATGCTGGGACGTTTGCTCGATTGGATCATCCTCCTCATATACATCTAGTTTGGCAATGCCTGGTTGCGCAGTTGAAGAAGATGCCTTATGGTTCGGTGTAATCAGAACGTTCATAAAACTGCTCCATTCATCTTCCACCATATCCAAAAATTGCAACCGTTGCCAATATATAGCACTTTTCTTCTTAAGTTTTCTTTAGTTTCTTTCTCTCCTTTTTTTCTCCCTTTTGTAGTGTTCTCTCATATTTTTCCACCGTTCCTTACAGTCACTTCCTGCAACAGACAAACACGACTCCTATACTAAACAATACTGTCACCATGCAAGCAAACATAGTTCCATTCTTTTTACCACCACAAATCCAATACTATTGTTGTTAATGTTTTAAAACATTACTACAATATATTATTAATTTGTTTCAGGTTTCTCGTCATGTATGAATCATACAGATCATAACATTAGGTTACCGCATCTCCCCATTTGCTATAAGCATGATCGTGTCTAATTTGTTGACTGCATTACAGAAGAAGCTGGTTCTACATTTTTACCCCGCCCTGACCAGATAGACTGAGAACAGAAATCCGCCGAGTTTTGAAAACGTTGGGAGTTTCCCAACTATCTAGCTGCGATCGATGGTAAATATGTGAGAATTGTGGCACCTGACAAATCGGGAAGTCTATACTTCAACTATAAAGGACATTTTCCTGTGGTGCTTCTTGCAATGATCGATGCAAACTGGAAGTTTCGTATTGTTGATGTGGGTTCGTATGGAAAGGAGGGTGATGCAGGAATTCTCAAGAAGTCGAAAATGGGAAGCGTCTCCAAAAAACCTTCCACATTCTGATATCTTGCTGACTCACGTAATAGTTCGCGACAATGCTTTCAGTCTAAGTGACCATGTGATGAAGCTATATTCCAGACCACAAATGTTGCAAGATGCAAACGAAAGAACGTTCAACTACTGTCTCAGCAAAGCTAGGAGAACGTCTGAAAATGCTTTTGGCATCATCAGAATTTTTTTCACTTCTATACATTTGAGACCTGAAACTATTGACTCGGTTATCGTTGTGTGCTCTTGCATACTCAACACGTTGAGGGATAAGTATTTATAGAAGAATCATTCGAATGCACAGAGAACCCAAAACTTGGAGGATTTCACAAATTAAAACCTGATTAATCTAGCAGGAACAGGTGGTTTCGCCCAATCTGCAGAATTTCAAGTGATATACCGGTCCACTGACTACTGCAGTACACACCGATACATGCTTTCAGAGTGAAAAATCAGTATCGTCAAGCTCGTCCATGTGACATAATAAATGTACATGTACATGTTCCAAAATAGTTAACCAAAACCAAAATGTTGAAGCACTACTTTGACAATAATTGCTCAATAATTATGTTGAAATGAAGACTCACCTTCTTTCTTCAGTGCTTCAGTGCACAGTGCACAACAGTGCTCTTCAGTGCACAACAAGCCTTTTTTCATAGTGTTTTCCAACTCTGGGTCTTTCAAATCATACATTATAACATGCTTCTGCACAAACTCAATTAAAAGTTTTTCCTCGTCGTGCGAAAAGCTGTTGGCAATTTAGGAGTAGTACTTTGGAACATTTTCTGACATAAATCACGCAGCGCACTACGCAATAGACTCCTTTAGAAGCAGTCGGGTCTACCGAGTGTGCGCAACACGTTCCACGCTGACGTGATGCGTTCTGTAGGAACACACTACAATTCAATTCGTGGAAAGGAGTGGGCGACGTCAAACGGTCAGTGTATCACGTCATCGACGGCGCAAAAAACCTATCGCTAGGAAAACATGCCTTAAAAGTATAAAATGGAATTTGCGGACTTTACAATGTGACAACGTTCAATTACCAGACAATCATTTAATTCAAATTCTTTTCATTTGTTCTAATATTCTTTCCAAGCTACCAAAAGTACGGTAGATTTTTAAATTTCATTTCTCATTTGCTCAAATAACATTTTTTCCAAAAGTACAAAGTGATGATATAAAATTATAATAGATCAAAGTAGCAAGAATTGTGCTAAAGTTTCGGAAGAAGGGGTTATAGTTTCACTGAAACATCTGAAGCAGCCATTTGCTGGTCCTTATGACTAGAAGTACCCTGAATGTTTATTCAATAAATGGAGTTTTGGAACCGTTGGTTTTACTTAATTAGAGAGAATAGGTCTGGAGGCAAAAGCGGAGGGATAAGACAAATAATTGTCTCTATTTTCTGCGTTTATACTTCCTGCATTCTATATAACAACATTTTCTTATGAATATTATAGAGGGTATAAGTTTATTACTAATTGTATAAGTTTAATAAGAAATCAATTCTAATGTTAAATTAATTGCTGATTGGCATTTCTTTTCTTAATAATTTTAATTTAATAAATAATAAATAAATTTATTAGAAAAGTGTTTATTTCATTACTAAGGATAAATGGACGATAAAGAAAATAATTTAATAAGGAAAATAGATGTGATACTATATTTAACTATGAATGTTTGCTATATCTTCATTGTTAAATACAGCACGCTTTTTGCAGTGCATCATTAAATATTCTGGCAGTCGTCTTTTTTTGTCACATCAAATTTTAAGACTTCTAGCTAGCTGTCTGACAGTCTTAGACTTTGTATTTTTATTTATAGCTATTTCCTAATTCAATTTATGAGTCATATATTTCAACATGAGGGATGTCACATAGTGTTATTTAAATTACATTTCGACTCTTCGATGTCAATATGCAGTACATATTATACATTAAATTTCTTAGCTTGGAATAAGAAAACTAGAAATTGTAAGAACCGTGCAATATTTCGGGTACTAATTTTATTCGAAATAACTAAATTATTAGTACACCATAAAGAATCTTAACGGTCGTAAGTCACCTCTCACGTGATAACAATACTTTGTCGCTGTAGTCGTTTGTCACGTGGAAGGTGACAAGACGGATCCTGTCGGAACAAGTTGTCTGAAATGTGGACATGACTGCCTTGTCAGTTAAATATCAATAATAGAGAATTAACATCTCCAGTAATATTGTATCGACGCCAAAAAATGAGTTGTTATATAAATTCGATTTTTTTTTATCTTTTTAATACACACTCTTGGCAAAAGAAAAATATTAGTTCTATTCCGTTTTTCTAAACCTTATCTATCTATATAAATAAAAATGAATGGCTAAATGTGTTGCTAAGCACAAAACTCGAGTTTGGCTGAACCGATTTGACTAATTTTCTTTAAACTCAGTTCGTATTAGCCCGAGGAAGGATTTTACGGAGAGAAATATTAGAAAAATTGCCCAGAAATTGGAAAATTCGCGAAAATATCATAAATCTAATTAATAAAAATGAATTGCTATTTTGTTGATAAGCGTATAACTTGAGAACGGTTTGATCGATTTGGATAATTTCTTCTTTGAAATGTTTCCAGC
>WYDF02251514.1:0-20655 GCA_009867245.2 Adranes taylori
TGTTTCTTAAATTTGCACGTTCATTTTAAATATCAAATAAAATATCTGCAGCAACATTTAAGATTATGTAATAAAATATATACAAAACATGTTGAACCATTAAACTATATCTATTAATATAACTAGTCTGTGCCTTGGGTCTAGGAATTAAATCTAAACCAAATCTAAACTCTTAATTTTGACTGAAACCTAAACTGTCTTGTAAATTATGAAATTGATGCAGCGTTGAGCATTCCTTGTATTTCTAAAGAATTATATGACAAAAAAATTTCATCTTAGATTAAATTTTAGTTTAATATTTATAATGGTTTTTACGGAAGGTCTTGCATAAATGCATTAAGCTTAGAATGGATCCTTGGGGAAGTCCTTATGCTGCTGTTCTCCATTCTGACATTTTCTTCTCTGACTTTCGTTCAAAATTTGCGTCCACTTAGAAATAATTGCACTGTTGCCACCAAATTCATTTCTAGTCCCATTGTTTTAGTGTGAATGTCACCGCATCTCACCATGCTCGATCATATGCTTCTCTATGTTCAGACAAGCGCATTTTAGTTTTTGAGAGGTTTTCTTTCTTCCAGTGGCTTTCCTGATAATTTCTTCGAACACCTGCCGCTTGTGGGCTGCTGCCAGCTTTTTCCTGCATCCAAACTGATTCGGTGGTAGCACCTCTTTCTCTTCTGCCCATTTCTCAATCCTACCTTGGATTAAACGGTCTATGATTTTAGAAAGTCCATCCAGCAGCGAGGTCCTCTATTCTTCGGTATGGAGAGGTCTTTGTCCTTCTTTCGTATTGTTATTACGTTTGCTGCTTTCTATCAATTCGGAAAATGATGTATTGACACTATTTATTGCATTGTATATTGATATTAATAGAGCTACTACATTGGCTGGAAACAGTTGAATAGTCCTGTTTGGAATGTCGTCCTTCCCTGATGATTTTCTTGGATTGAGCTTGTTTGTAGCCTCTTTTATCTCTTCTGGTTTAAACAATTCTTGGAAACTTGGCGCTCACTTTTTTGTTTGGTAATTTGCTCTAGCCACTTTCATTTCGGTCTCGTCCTCTGTTGGGTTGTTGTTTGAAAATTGTTCCTCCAGATGTTGCGCTATGGTTTCTGCTTTTTCTTCTTCTGTATAAACTAACTTATCGCCTGATTTGATTGGGGCGTCCCTGTCTACAGTTTTAAGCAATTTCCAGAAACAGCTTCTCTTCATTTGTTTCATATATATGATTTTCGCAGCTTTTTCCTGTCTATTATTGTTTTAACTTCTTTTTGCAGAGCTCTGTACTGTATTTTCACTCGGTTGCCTCTAGAATGAGCCCATCTCCTCTTAGCCTCCCAGCATTCTTTCAGTTTTCGCTTTCCGTCTGCATTCAGTCCACATCTGTTAAATGTATGTGTAGTAGTTGTTTCACTCTGAATAAGTGCTTGTTGCATTTCTGTTGTCAGGCTTTCTACTGTACTCCTTTGTGCAGATGTTGTAGCTGGTGTTGCATTTTTCCATTTTTGACACTTATTCGGGCCAGTTGGTTTTATTTAATCGAATATGCCCGTTGCCGTTGGCTGAATAGTTTAAGACTCCTACAACTGGAAAATGGTCAGACCCCAATGCGTGTTCTATTTTGGCTTTTAGATTTCTGTGTACTTTATGCGATTGTGTATAACAATCTATTATATCTCCTTTATCTCGCGAAGGAATGATCATACTGTCCTCCGGCGTATGCAATTTTATACCCGTTCAATTTTAGTTCAAACTTCGCGATAGAATTTACAGTACGTTAGGCGCTCTACATCTCCACGCACTATTGTTTTGGTGTTGTGGTGTCCTCCCACTATTGTTTTTCCATGGCTAAATACTTTTATTAGGTCCTCTTCTATTATGACATTTTTCGGTGCTGTGTACATTGCCACCGCTTCACTATTACCTAAGTCAAAGTCAAAGTGCTACTTCTCCTTCTGGACCTAGTTATCGTATCTTGTTGTTTTAATATTCCATGAGTCACAATTTCGAAGATGGGTTTCTAAGTCGAGCAAAAATATTATATCTTGTTCTCTGAGAAATAGTTCAACCTGGCTTCGGTCTTTGGAGTTACGACCTTTGGCATTCCAAATTGCAATAAACGTCGAATTATTATTTTATTATTAGTATATCTTCCTTCACTTTAAGTTTTACTTTTTCTGCGTAGCTTACACCTTCTTGTCTTTCGGATGGCTACACTTTTTTTAAGTGCTTTCGGGTTTTGTCTTCTTTATTATTTCAGGATGAAGTGGACACTACACTGCGTTGGCAGGGTGATCGTCGCCGCAGTTGAACCACTTTGGTGGTTTTTCTTTGGGTAGATCGCATTCCTACGAGACATGATTTCCTGCACACTTAAAACACACTTGTTGCGAAGTGTTTTGATATTGCATATGTCCGTATTTAAGGCATCTGTAACACTGATGGACTCTTATAGATTTTTTTGTCTCCACGGTGACCCTCGCTTTCAGAAAATCTTTAATTTGGAATATGTTCTTCCCGTCCTCACTTTTGGACGCGTTTACTAGCACCATAGCAAACTGTCCATTCCTATTGCCCATCCTTTTGATTGAATTGTTAGTTTTACCTTTTTCTTTTAGATCATTCTCTTCCATTTCGAAGGTATTCCTCGGAAATTTTATTAGGGAATGATATATTGCATTGCGTTGAAGTAGCTCCCACTTAATTTAGGCATTATATTATTACGTATGGTATATAACGTAGATCAGATATCATATTCATCTGTACATATGAATATGATATCATTTATTAATTAATTTAATATAATATTAAAACATCAGTATGTTTTGTTTAATTCACATAATAAAACATCAAAAAGTAACTCTTTTTGATACTTTTTCTATTTTTTTTTTGTATTTTTGCTACACTACGATTATATTGGATTTGGACGCACTAGTGACTCACTTTGTATAAATTATATAAATTATTAGTATGAGTAATAAAAAGTAGCCATAAAAATATTTATTTCAACGTTACAGTTGACAGCAATGCACATCAAAATGTTTTAGGTGACGAAAGAAAGGTTATAAATATGTCATGTTCATCATAATAATTTGCTAAGTTATTAATTACCGTTTTATTAATTGCAAAGTGTTAGGAATACATACTAGGAACAGTATAAAAACCAACCAATAGAAAATAGATATAAAATGTTTAAGTATATCTACATATATGAACTACGCCCGCATTGCATACTTTCCTTAAGGAGTAATTAACGAGTATGTTTGATGGCAGAAATATAGACACCTGTAATGCTGGAATTTCGAATACCAACATTATCCTACTTCCTGTCTGTCTGTGTTTACTAATTTTTCCGGCACAAGAAAAAGTTTTCAATTTTCAACGTTAGAAATGTGTCTCTCAAAGATACAGTAAAACCTATATAAAATGAGTATCATAGTTACTAATGTTCAAAATGGTTACACATGTGTTGTTTTATAAAGAAACATATAAAACTAATTCGTACGTTTGACAGTGTTAAGAGCGCACGTTCTTAGGCCATTATATCATCGGACACGCTTGTTTTAGTTTCACTGAATTAAAAATTTCCTCTTGGTCAACAAAATGGAATTGAATCGTAAATACAGTATACACTCCCGATTATCTGAGGTAATTGGGACCGAGATCACTTCGGATACGGAAAAACTCTAATAACACGGAGGTTAAGTAAAATCTCATGAAAATGAACAAAGTCTTTAATTATTTGTTGAGTTAATCCTAGAGTTCTCTTAGATGTTGCAATGTTACGCCAACGCTGAACTTAGAGTATGTCATATGGTGTACACTTTTCTTGTTGCTATACGTAAGCTAGAGCGGCGTCCATCAATTTTAGCCCATCGGAATGTTATATTTTTGGAGTCATCTCGCCTATATCATCGTCTTTTTCACTGTCTTTAGCACTGTTAAGCATATCGATAATTTCCTCATTGGTAATCTTCATTTGGACATCTTCATTGCACCAATTACGAATGTCTTCGCTGTTGTTTTGATTTTCAACAGGTAGCTCATTGACTAGTTGAAGTAATTCGCTCACATTCTCCTGTTCTACTACTTTTTTAGGGGGTTCATCTAAGCCAAATAAGTTTTCCATGACTTTTCGAATGGCGGTAGTTTTCACCTCGTCCCAGACTGAACCAATCCAGTATTCTACATCTTTTAATGTGACTTGCTTTGAGGCTTCCTTAACAATCAATGTTTCGTCTAATTTTACAATCAACATCTGTACAAGCCTTTGCAATTTCTCTTCATCGTTTCTAGAACCCCCTGGTCTAGGGGTTGTATAAGCAATATCACATTAGGGGGTAGGAATATAGCTTTAATATCGTCACTGAACAGTTCTTTGGCGTCTGGGTAAGATGGCGCATTGACTAATAATAAGATAGTTTTCCTGAGGAACTTATTGTTCGCAGAGAGTTGAGTTTGACATTTCTAAAGGCTCTTGGGTCTTTAAACTGTCCAACAAAGAGAGGCTTCAGTTTCAAAGAACCCAAAGCATTGCAGGCAGACAGAATTGTGACTCTCTTTTTACTATTCTTAAATTCAGGAGCAGGTTTTTCGGATTTTTCTGCTGTTTTTGAAGGTAGCATTGGAAAGCTAAGACCAGTTTCGTCTGAGTTGAAAACTAGATCTGAGGTCAATCCTTCCTTGAAAACGATATCTTCCACTTCAGACATAAATTCCTAAACTTCAGATGAGTCAGCTAACAGTTTTGACTATGCGATGGCTTAACCTTGCAACAGTTAGTTGAGACATCTGACAGATAACTCAGCTGATAGTTTTTCCCCTCGCAGTTGCTAATGCTCAGCTGCATTATGCCATATTTCTTCTTCCACCTGTCCAGCAATCCATCGCTTGCAGTGAGTACTTCCTCATCGTCTTTAAACTTCTTTTGGAACTCAAATGCCTTAGCGTGAAGTATTGGTGCACTCACAAGACTGTCCATCCCTCGAAGCTGTATCCACAACAGTAGAAGAGTATCAGACGTCTGCTTGTAGTCACCCTTCTTCAAAGTCTTTGGACTGAAACAACTGCCTTCACTCACATTCTTGTTTAGAAAATTTTCAATTTCTTTCCGCTTATGTCTCCAATCCCCAACAATCACTTCACCAACTCCCAAATCTGTAGCCACCTATTTAATAGACTTGCCATTATCCAACCGTTTTATTACATTAAACTTTATTCCGTTTCCCGCTCATATCGAAACACAGAAATCAATAAACGCACAAAAGACAACACAGTAACACAACCACGTTTCACACGAGCGCTGAGCGAACTGAAGTGACAGCGGCACTGCGAGGAGTTCCGAGTGACCCGAAGTACGACATCAAAGACGTATTATTGTTTGTAAAACAAATAAACATCGTTTCTCGCCGGAATTGTTCCGCAATTAATAGCTTCATTTTTATTTTTATCTACCGTTTCTAGCTCGGTTAATCCAGAGCCTAGTTTGACCGGGACTCGGATATCGTGAATCTACTGTATTCTAATGCAATGTCATTCAACAACTTTTTGTATTGAAACCACCACACAAAGCTACTGTATATCGTTGGTTCCATATAATTGTAGTTCGCTGACGAATAAACTTAAGTCTGTTCAAAACCAGTTGTGGTGGCAACCAATGGCGTATGTGAACTGTCGATCGATGTTGCATGTGAATTGATAAGACAAGACAAGATACAGCTGAACGTTATTGCATAAATATTAAGTAATAATAAAATGTGTGGGCATTAAATCACACATAATGTAACAGTGGTTCAAAAAAGCTTTGCGTCGATTGATATAAGGAAATGTCCCAGAAAAACAATCACAGTGCTTCAAAAACGGTTGGAAAGATTACCGTAGGTCACGAATCTTAGATTTACGCGTATTAATCCCAAATAGGCGTATATATCCAAGCTAGGCCATTCGCGATCGAAGCATTTTGAACCCTTCGTTGCTTTTTTTTTTTTGGAAAAACTGCCAAATAATATACAAGCATTTATTTGCCAGAAGTCTTTTTAACCCGTTTAGTCTGAGCGATGCCAATTGGCATCATAACTAATCACTACATACAACGCGAGTTAATTCTGTGATATTACAGATTTCTGTAATTTTAGTTTTACCTTGATCTATTAGATGTAGGAATTTCTACAGAAATTCTATAAAATGCTTCACAGAACGTATTTTTCCGGATACACAGATATTGTGAATGGTGAAATTTTCCCATTGCAATTTATGTATGAGCCATTGCAATTTATCCCCTTTTAAGAGAATACACGTTTTAAGACAACTTTCCAACTTCTTCATCCCTTCCGAAAAGTAATTTTGCTCGAGCTCTTCAAAATAGTGGGAAGTTTGGGTCATCACAAATCGGCGTCTTCCGAGCCATTTTTTTTAGGTTTGGGAACAGGAAGAAGTCTGAAGGGGCCAGATTTGGTGAATACGGTGGGTGGTCGATCAACTCGTAGCCTAGTTGGTTGAATTTTGCCTGCACGACGGTCGCTCTTTTAGCGGATGCGTAGTCATGATGGAAGACAACTTTTTGCAAGCCAAACTATGGCGTTTTTCTTCAATTCGGCGTCGAAACGGTCCAATAATGCCGCATAGCAATCTCCAGTTATGGTTTTATCCTTTGTCAAGTAATCAGTATGAATAATGCCATTCGCAATCCAACAAACAGTCGCCATCATCTTACCGGCCGATCGGGTCATCTTTGCCTACTTCCGTGTGCCTTCGCCGCTTTTGCTTTGACTGTTCCTTCGTGTCCGGCATTTAGTAATGGACCCATATTTCATCAACAGTAACGTAAAGATGATAAAATCCTTCGGACCACATTTTATCTTCGCCAAAAGCTTCTCCGAATCCATCACAACTGTGCGATTTTGGTCGATAGTGAGTAAACGAAGCAACCATCGCGCGGCTTTTTCATATCCAAATGTTTGTGCATGACGGCGTGTACATTCTCAGTTGAAATGTTTGCAGTGTCTCCTAGCTCACGGATTTTGATTCGAGGTTTGCCATGAATTTTGTTGACGATTTCTGGTGTAGTGATGATATTTGAGGGCCCTGGGTGGTCATTATCGAAAACACTCGCACGACCACGAACAAATTCAGCTTTCCAAAATTTAACTATTGCTAGCGACAATGCAGACTCGTCATAAACAGTATCCAGTTCGGCTTGATACGTTAGTATCACAATTTTATGGTGAAAAGGTACTATTTACGTATTTTCTTCAATATAGTTGATATGTGCAATGTCAATGTCTGGTTTCTATATAAGTGACATATGAACCAAGCAAAGAAGAATAAATTTAAAACGCTTGTTCAGTTTGGGTCCGAAATCGTCCATGGATTACTAAAAGCAAGAATAGAAAATACGCGTAAGCAAGCAAAACCTTCATCAGGTGCATAGTCTCCACAACCACCATAGCCTACCAAGACAAGTATCATAGTACCATTTTCACTGCACGATATTCGTTTAGATAGAGTTGGCGATCTTCCAGTTCATATTGAATCGATACAAAGATGCAGGAATTGCATAAAACATTATTAGCCTATATTTTATGAAAAATGTTGTACATTACCAAGGACGGAGCTTGTTTCAAAGTATTCCACTCTAAAAAGATTTATATTTTTCGATAAGTTCAAAACCTGCAATCGTAATGTTACAATTTATAGATATGCAACAAGCATAAGATAATCCCAATGATGCCGTATAGCATTTATAATATTAAAGTGTCAAAAAGTATGTGTTTTCAATATTTTCTTCTTTGTCTAATTTCAAATGCTTGTTGATGATGAAATTATCCAAAAATTTCATCAGAAGCAATAATTTGGGCCGGAAAGGATTAAGGAGGAATTCTCGGCGCTGCATCATTAACACGTATCGGCGTAAACAACTGCCTTTTGAACGTTTACAATGTCATCCGCCATAGAGTCCAGGCCTGAGAATAAGAAATAGTTCTTATTCTCATATGGGAAGGACGACGATTTGCGAACCCCCAGAAAATGCGTTTAAAACCAATGTATCCCTGATACCTCATACGCTATGGAAAAAATACCAATATAAAATGTTTTTTCACTCCCGCAAATAAATGCAACATTAAGTTAAGCTCTTGAAAAGTATTAAGAATAATTAGAAAGCATATATTTAATATGCCCTTTTTGAGGGTGGTTAAAAATAATACACGCGTATTATGGTTATTATTATTAAATTTCCTAGCATTTCTATTTCAGTCTCTTTAAAACATTTGCATTTAAGAGCACGAGACGATTCGATAGCAGCTGCAATTGAATCTCGCTCTCTCTCTCTCTCTCACACACACACCCACACACACTCTCCTCGTTGTCAACGTATTATTAAAACGCGCGACGGTGACAAACTTACACCCTCGCAACAACCCTGTAATTTTACGTTCCAAGGGCCACGCTATTGCCACCTTTGCGTGAGCCTACTTCCGGTAATGCTGTGTCGACGTATCTACGTCTTTATACATTTCCGGTGCAAAACCGGCTTGACGTGTCGAAAATAATCCTCTTCCTTTTTAATTTTATACGCGCGCTATACTTATTTATTTCTTCGTTCACCAATTTCTCGGTGTTTGATATTATAAAATCTTTAACATGAGTTTCGGGTATCGAGTCAAGCAGTATCTATAATTAACATGAAGCTGTAGTTTAATCACTCTCATAATATCATTAGCTTGGAGATGCCATTTCACGCGTTCAAATTTACAGAAAAATAACAGTTCAGAAGTACCTCAGAAGGTTTTCTAAAGAAGCATTTAGCCAATAAACCCTATCCTCCGTGGCTCTATAGATCCTCATCAATGGAAGAATCAGGGTGTGTTGAATCATAAATGCATTATATGGATTTTCACTAATAATTTCATTGATTATTTAACTCTAATTTATTTAATTTTAATGCTACAGTAGATTCCGCGATATTTGAATGAGACACACATATGTACGTTGCACGCACAAGATATAATAATCATGAAAAATAAAATAAAAACGGATTATATGTCTTCACGAAATCATCACTAATTCCATATGTTCCGTGCGTGCTGTAAATCGGTTTTGCATTCAATACGCTTCTATTAGTCAAAGAGTTCTATAGGATATATCATATTATCATTATTTGGTTTTTATTTTTCGTTAACGCAATTATTGTCGTTAAAGTCAAGAAATATGCCCCCAACCATATCCATTCAAATATTAGTTATATATATATATATATATATATATATATATATATATATATCCTAGTGGAGAGGTTACCAGAACATTCTCATTAAACACAACGCACTCCATAGCAATATAGGGGGATGTTTTTTTTTAATTTTGCATATAGCTTTGACAAAAAGCAATAATTTAAATTTCATTCCTTTATTATTTTCAAAATACTTGCCACCATTGTCGATGCACTTTTGTATTTGCTCAAACTAATTGTTAAAGCACCTATTCCACTCGTCAATGGATAAGCTCGCAATTCTCATTCGGGAACCATCAACTGCATTTTCAGATGAGTGAAATCGTTGACCACGCAGTGCATTCTTGATGGCGGGAAATGTAAAATAATCGTTGGGACTTCGATTATTTTCTGTCAGGGCTGTAGGGAGGATGATCAAGCAATTCGATGTTTTATTGCTCCAAAAACTCAAATGTGTGCCCAGTAGTATGAGCGCTAGCATTGTCATGGTGAAGGATGATCCGACGCTGCGGGTTGTTTTTTTCGCTGCTCATAAATGATTTCTGGCAAACAAATGGTTGTGTAGCAATCAGCAGTTACCGTCCTTCGATTTTGTAAAGAAATTGTAGCCACATGTCCGGTTTTTGATATAAAAGTTGCGATCATATAGATATATATCGAAAAACACTGATTCATTGTTTAAATGATACCTGATACATATGATTTCTTATCATTACTTCTATGTTTCTTTCTTTTGTTGAAAATAAAAATCTATTATACAATGAACTAATTATTAAGAGTTTTTATCTTTCGAAATAAATGAAGTCTCGAATAAAATTATACAAAAAGTTTTTTTGTCATTCAAAATAAATAAAATCCATTTTGTTTTGTTTTACGGCCAAATATAATTTTAGTGACTGAAGAGATAGATATTAAAGGTATATAGGTGCTTTCTTAATATTTAATTTTGCGTAAATAAACTACTGTAATTATATACATATGAAATATAATATCTTTTGGCGCATGTTTGTTTATAATATAAAAGTCGTTTACGAGTGGATATTTTTTTAAGACCGGCGTTTATAATTAACATTTATTGATCAGTAACAGTTTTAATATGCTTTATATGAAAATGGTTCAATTGTTTTCAAAATGAATACACCAGCGTGGTAGTAGTCTTTATTTAAATTCTAATAATCATACCGATTTTGATATCAAATTAAACATCAAATTTACTTCAAAAAACAGCAGTGTTTCGACTCAATTCATACTACATCTTCATTTCAAATTTCAATATCAACAATGTTTCGGATGAAGTGTTACATCATCGTCAATCGAATTTCTAAATCTGTAATCTGTAATCTTGGTGAAATATTTTCGACTGAGGTCTTAGAAATGCTCAAGGAACTCTCGATCTCCCGGTAAGTTACATGATGGCTTGCATTAATCATCTCGCGCATAGCATTAGCGTTTTCCTGGCTGACCGCTGATTTTGGTAGACTTACTCTAGGATCATGGCCGAGATTTGTGCGTCCACCTTTGAATTCAAGAGTATCAGTGAGAAATTGTCGATTTATGTGGTGCTTCATTACGAAACACAGCAACTAGCTCGGAAAGACATTGTTGTTGCGATAAACTTCTCCGAAAATTGTAAACAATTATCGCTCGGAAATGCTCTCAATTCAATTCCATGTTTCTGAATGCCTTACTATAAAATTCACTGTGACTAAACTATTTGTTGTATTTTGAAGAAATTTTCAACACGTGTCAATATAATGTTGAGGTTAATAAAGGTTACTTGCGCCCTCTATGCTTGTTGGAGCAAAAATAACCCTACGCGATGGAAGAGGATCGGAACTACCCACCGAAAAAACATGTAATGTTTTATGGTGAGAATATTTCAAAAAAAATTCTCCAACTACCGCAACTATCTAATGAAAACTTTAGATTAAAACCTCTTCCTGTTTATTATCCCACAACATCTAGAGCTATTAACGGAACTTTAAAACCATCTTTACCTGCATTTTGGGACTGCAAAATTCCAATGAATATTTCCTAACTTAACTTTACCGAATATTATTACCTCTATGTAAAACGCAACAAATTTAAAAAGTTTGAACCAAAAATATTTTGTTGATAATACTTTAAGGTTCAAGGCATTTTTTCAAATACAATGAAATCGGATAACTGCTACACTATAATGTAGTAGGGTAAAACACAGTTCACCGTCATTTCCACGATGACGCATGCGCAATCCCAATACCTTTTTGTTATATTATGCGCAATAGGATGAATGCCTCGTACCTTACTGAGCAATGTATGGGTCGACAAAAAATGACTATGCTCTGCTAGCGGTGCATTCACCATTCTACTCACTTATATGCTAGTATGTATTAGATCATTGGCGAATGTATCAGACCTTACTGGGCAAAATATGGGTCGGCAAATATGATCATACCGATACATTTGGCTGTCGACCGCGAGCCACTTACTTAGAGCTGTCCGAGCTATCCCTATAGATCGCCTAAGACATTCCTAATAAGGTCTTGTAGGTTGTACACAATTTCCTATCCCAACTTCAGCCGTTGCTAAGCAGCTCACGGCTGGCTTCTGCACTGTTCAACCCTATTTGACAGCTTAATCCAGTCGTACCTTTGACGGATCGGCTTCTTACTCTGTCGCGTATCCCTTTCTATTACCTATCCGCTATCTACAAAGCGTAGTTGATCTACTATTAATTCGCGGCGGCAACCAAAAACTTATGGCTGCTACACATGTTTACATAATGATTCTATTTCGTAATGTTTAATGTACCTAATAAGGGTTAAGTCGTTTTAATATTACTTTCCGGGCGAATGCTTGGCGGCCTCATCGTTCATAGATCTTTGTATCTCTTCGCCGTGTTGAATGTAAACAGACATAATGAGGTCGCGTTGCATGTCGGTAATGCAGATATATGTATGTATTCCAGTAAAGCGGTTTTCCTGCGACCAAACGTAACTTTGTTCATTCAGTCAACAAGGTTATCAAAATTTAAAAAAAATGACTTAAGCACCCATACTTAAGTCATGCTGAAGTGACCAAAAGTAGTACGGCAGAAAGTATATCCTCAGCTAAACAAAGATGTTATAGCTAAACAAATCTAATTATAGTATTATTTAACGTTAAAATGTGCTCAACAGTTGACGTGTATCCAAGTTAATAAAGTGGCTCGTACAAAAAACATTCAGTTTCCGGCATGCCAACTGTCCAGCGCAGTATATTTTTAAAACCGAACGCAAATGGGATAGATTAATTTTGGTTCAAAGGACGTGCCATTGCTACATTTTTGAAATATATAAATACAATGCAACCAATAAGATTTAAGGTGTTGCCTAACTGGAAGTGTACTTGGAATGAATTTGCATACCATCAAATTAGCAAGATAATGCGATTATCATATCTGAGTCAGGTCTCTATGTGTTAATCATGAAATTGGACAAAGATATTCAAAATCCATTGTTAATGTAGAGTAAATTGTATAGCTAGACATTTGATAGCTGTAAGCAAAAATGCGCTAAACATTGAATTAGTTAATTACAATTCGTGAAAGCTTGTCCAACGACAATCTAACAAAGAATAAATGAATGAAAATGATAAAATCAGCATCTACGTGTAGTCTAAAAATAAACCAAGAACTTTTCCTTTGTACCAACGGCGTTGAAGTTGACTGGATTAAATAAATGATTCTTGGTTGAATAATACGTAGATGATGATCGAATGGAGTATTGGCGATTCAGAACCTTATCGATGCGCTGTTGGTGTAGGATTTTCGTAGATATGCGCACTTTTCGTACAGGATATGCTGAGGATATTAACTAATAATTTGCGTTAACAGAATAAATTCGGCCTCTGTACCGAAATTGGTGTCGGTGATGCCCTCGTTCTAGGTAACATCTACTTTTCGTGTGACTCTCCATTTCTTGCATCGATGTCAAGGGTAATGGAAACATAATAAGAGAATAAGAGCGGAAGAAAATAATAATTATTTGGGAATTGAAAGATTCAGCAGAAGAGGTGTCGTCTGATACTTAACCTTTTATTTGTAACGTAGAAGTTTCGTAGAATTTTATTTTGTAGAATTTTAATTTACTTATTTTATGTTCGTAGATTAATATATTGTTTAAATATTTTAAACTTTACTAAAATAACGCTTTAAGATCAGATCAACACTGGCTGCGATCATTCTCAGTGACCAAAAGGAATTGACTCGGTCTTATTTCAGAATTATAGTCTTCAACTGGCGCGATTGGGTTCTCGTAGCCATCCAAAGACAACAACTCGAAAATTGCGTCTAATTCGATTCTGACCCGGAAGGCTCCTTTTTATGCAAATTTTCTGACAAGGGAAGCATCCGTTGAGCTGTAGTCTTTTGCATAAGCCGATGGCTTTCGATGGCGTCTGCCGCAAAAAAGCGGAGTTAGAAAGAAGCCTCTGCCACAAAATGTTTAGGAAGGTTATATTTTCCACCAATCAAAAGTCTCTTCCTGATACGTTAATAGAATTTAAGGATCAAATTTGCATTATTTTGTTGACCGTTATCTAGTGAAAATGTAAGTAGTGGTGATTTCTAAAAGTGGTGGGTCACTATACACTAATAATAGCTTGATGCGTTAAAATATCAAAGTATCTTGTAGAAAAACGCCTCCCTCAAAAATACGTTAAAAATAATATCCAATCAGATTGTTAAGCGCCAAAAGGGTACAAAGCTTAAACGTCATTCAGAGAATCGTAGTAAAATGAAATTTCCTGTCCAAACTTGCATAAGCCGACAAACGAAATAATTATTTTAAAATGATAATGAGAGCCGCTACCGCTTTACGACCGGCGGTTTTTATAAAGCTTTGAGCGATATATGCCGCATCTCACTCGTTGCGGCGAAATCTACTTGATCTTTACTTATGTATGCGTATATATGCATATGTGTAAGTTTGTCGGAATCCTGTGTTCTTTTTGGCGGTTTTTCCTTGTTTGTATTTTAACGTATTACGATTATATATTGTATAATTTATATTTGTTTCTTGATTTAACTAATTTACTTACGATTAATATATATTAGATTACATACATTTTATATTTCTTTGCTGAATTAGATTAGTAAATTTAGATATATATTATTAGAATATCTATCATTTAATTTATGATTTATTATGTAATTGCTTATTTCGATTATTAAGATTATTAATTAATTGAATTAATGAGTTTCCGATGTCAAAATATAATGGAAATTATGGATCAGTTGTCGTGGATTATTGAGAAAAACGTTCTTGTAATTTTCAATATTTAATGTGTGCTTTTAGCCATAAAGAATGTTTTAGGATTTTCATCCAGAGGAGTTTAACTATTACAAGGAGTGTTCTTTACTTGCAGGGTGCGTGTTCCTCTTATTACAAGGAGTGTTCTTAAAGTGGGCTTCAACAAAAGATGTTCGTGAATAAAGCCGCAACAAAAACTAGTTGCCGCATTTTGGAATAACTGGACATGTGTTTCCATTGTAGTATCACCATTGTAGTATACTGATCCCAGCTCCTAGAGCAAAGGACTGAGAAGAAGAAAAAAGAAACAGATCATAGAGGACGAAGAAGAATAAATGCATGAAAATGTAACGGAATTTGGCAAATATATTAGGGATTATGGATCATTGAGAAACAAAATTCTGACTCATTTTGGGCTCAGACATAGTTTATCAAATTAGCATTTATTAGCTTCATAAAAAATTACCAAAAAGAATTAAAACAAATTTATGCAACCCTAATCGAAGCAATGTTCAGAACTCACGTACAATTTAATAGCAAAAGCATTTATAGTATATATCATATGTTTACAATACCACGTAAATATTTTAAGATCCACAGTCAAATTAGTATACTAAAACTGTAACCGCAAAATAGACGCACACATATTATACAAAATAATTATTCTCTACTTTACATAAACAAACTCCAAAACGTTCAAATAGGAACCTCATCGTCTTTGTTTATTTGATTTGTCTTCAACCACAAAGTTAAAAAAAACCGAATTCATCGAAGAATACGCAACCCCCTTGACATGCTGTTTTTATTTTGTGGTTGACGTAGTAAATGCGTGCGTAGCACTATTTATGGTTTACTAGAATAATAGTAATGTTCAAAATGCGCATACGGAATTATTGAATCAACACATTCTTTGTGTAAGATTTTTAAGTATTTGAAGGGCAGTCACGAGAAATTATGCTCATAATTAGATTGCATAATTTATTACTTTTCATAATATTGCATTTCGAATAGAAGCATCACCAATTTAATCTGTACTAATATTACAACTATTACCCTATCTGAAGTTCTTATGCCACGGCTAGGTAGGGATTCTTCGTGATCAGTTGTAGTTCTGACTTGAAGATGAGGCGTCCACCTTTGTTTAATTAGTCGCCAGAGACTTGTTGTTTCAACAGCCTTGAGATTCTCTCAAGGGGTGTCACTTATACATCACAAACATATTCTAGCACCATTTTAACAATCTAAACCAATAATCTTCACCAGACATTGGTGTCTAGTTGTTTAATTTAAAACCGCTCACAGTACCCTATCTCATAATTGAATGCAGCATTTTTACTCACAAAGCCATTATGATTTTAGGAAATTCAATTTCCTACGGTTTCAGCGTAACACAAATTTTCACTAGAGGTAGTCACTGCAAAAATGAGAAAACATTACATCATCACATGTTACTTCTTTCCACGATAACCTAGTCATGATCAATTTAAATTTATCAAGCATGTCGTCCGCACACAGCGACATCTTACAGGAAAGAATGAACAATTTTTCCATTTTCTGCATGTTATTCAGAGCTCAAAATTCTGTTATTCATATTACTCAGCCTACTCCAACAAGCACTCTACATCTTACCAGTATCACGAGTATTACTTCTACTATTACATGTAACTAGTATCACCCTATTTGACCAGATAACAACCCTCGCAACATATGGCTATAATGAACCAGCGCCAAAGGAGATAACCTGGCGCCATCTATATGAATTCTACATGATTAGCGTAATAAAACAGCGTAAGCACAGGTGAACGTCAAATCTTACAACTTGCTTAACTTTCATATGATTGACGGATACCCCACAACAAAAATACGTGTTTATGTAAACCTGTAGCCGAAATTTTCTTTGAGATGCTTAAAAATATACGGATTTGATGGTCATAACATAAAAAATAGGTCAGTACTATTAATATACAGTTTGCAGAAATGTAATTTATTTCATAGGTAAGTGTTGCCTTTACTTCAGCAGTAAATAAAAGTAGACAAGTATTTTTGACACAATGACCTCAAACAAACTGAATCCAATATCCAAGGTGTAACAATACGCAGTTCCTGGTAGAACATAATGCGAAAGTTAGCAAATACTACTGCTTCCAATTAAATTCAATCTGATATCGGACGTCAATATAATTTCCATTTCAGACGAGACTGAATAATGAAATAAGTCTTTTTTCGGCGTAAATATACCGTAGAGAGGTGACTGGAAGAAAATTTGTTGGTTTTTGGTATTTGAGTGGATTTTTTTTAGTGGGTGATGGTCATTCGTGGATGCAAAGCCCATTCATTACTTTGCTGCGTGGTTATCGAGTTCCTTACGCATACCGATGAAAATCGTTGTAGACTCAAAGACGAGTATGTGTGCAAACTTGCTTGTCCCCAGCGTTTTCTGCACTTGATGAATCTAAATGCTACAGCATTCGCTTTACAGCCATTGAAAACCTGCAAAACCTTGGCCATGGCATGGTTAAACGTTATTTTTAGTTGGGGTATAGGTTACCCTAGGTAATTTGTTTGCTTTGATAGTATTCAGTGTATTAAGTTTATTGTTTTCTGTATTCTTATACTTTTATATATAATGCCTCTTAACGGAATGCCTCTTAATCGAGAATTTCCTGGAGATCTTTGGAAAGCTCTTGATTGAAGGATTATTGAATAATTCTCGTTGGTGTGTGGGGGAAAGGCCTTCTAGATGGCTTACGTCTCTATTTTTTAACTTTCCAAGTGGACCTCGAGTGAACCCCGGGTTGTATTCTTGTGTGCGTCTAAGTGGATATTTAGATTGAAGTGTTTTCAATCTCTCACTGATAGGAGTGGCCACGGTTTGTGTTTCGAATTCGTTGTAGAGGAAGTTGAGTACGACATCTAGAAAGAATGTCTACGTTGATATTTGACTTGTGATCACCAAAATCTAAGTGGCGAGCATTAAAATTTTTACTGCTTTCGGAAAAATAGGTATTTGGGTGGAGTAGCGTAATAGGAATAGACTGCTAATGCAATACCTCGACGATTCTCATAACTACAGTACAGTTCTTGGTAAATGCAATTCTAGAAACACGCTAGAAAATGCAATTCTCGACTTTTGGACAAGTGTCTTCAGAAAAAGAAGTGCAATGAGTATAATCTTCCTGTACAGCTAGCATGTGCGGACTATCAAAATGACTATGACTTGATCGAAACTTGGGTGGTCCTTGAAGCGATGGATAAGGCCCGCATCGACCCCAGGTACTCAAACCTAACTAAATACATCTACGAATACGCTACATTACCAGTCAGGATGCAAGAATACTGGATGACATGAAAGGTTAAAATGAAGAGAGGTGTTCGACAGGGCAACACCATCTCGCCCAAACTCTTCACATTGGTAATGGAGAACGTATTAAAAAACATGTTTAGGAGCGAAAAGTTAACGGGAATCGCGCTAACCGCATTCGCTTTGTTGATGATATCATTCTCATCAGCGGTACCGCGGATGAACTTGAAATCATGCTGCAAGAATTAAAAGAAGCCTCCAAAGCAGTAGGTCTGTAAATGAACATACAAAAGACAAAAATTATGATAATCACATCCTCGGAAGAGGAATACATATATCTAGGGCACAATATCAAAATGGGGAAGAACAACTAATCAGCAGAAATCATGAGACGTATCCGCCTAACTTGGACCGGTAGACTCAGTTACATCTTCTGAGAACGAAAGATTCCCATAAACCTCAAGAGAAAGTTATATAACACGTGTGTCTTGCCCGTTTCAATGTACGGGCTCGAAACTGCGACTCTCATGAAGAGAAACGCCAACCGCCTTCGGGTCGGCCAACGAGAAATAGAGCGAGTAATCTTGGGGATTAGGGCGGCTCACGTGGCAACAGATAATCTTAAATGGATCAAGACCTTGATGCAATGGAGACCATGGGAGTTAAAGAGGAGCAGAAGTCAACCACAGACAAGATGGGAAAAGGACATCCAGCGCCGCGCGTGGGAGACTAAGTATTGACTGCACAGGGGAGAACGACGTAAAAACAAATGGAATAGGTCTATGTTCGCAGAGTGGATATTTACAGGCTGAAGAAGAATTAATTGTAACCCTTTATTACCTATCACTTTTCCCGTACAATAACAGCACTCTATTTTTACTTTGTATGACTGAAAATTACACCTAGATAACTTTTCTATATTTATCTTCTATATCATAGGCTATTCGGCGGCCCAATAAATCAACCATTATATAACTTAGCACTAGTAACTTTCCTAGGAATTTGGTTTTTGGTTACAGGCTAACCAAAAACTTCAATCTTTATCCATGTACGATGACTAAGGTTTTAAACACTTTCAAAAATGAGTCATAATTTCTACCAAATCCAAAGTGGAGGAAACCATATCTTAAAGTAGAAAAAAAACTCTGGCTTCAATTAATTTCCGCAAGTAGCATTATAGCTTATCTTGGCCTACTCAACATCTACAGAGAATTCGTTGCTTTATGGAAAAGCGTAGTTATATGTATGTTTGCATTAGGGGCCAGGTAAGGATACCAGAAGTATATGGAAAGGGAAAAATAAGAGGCGTCGATATAATCGTACGGTTCTGATGTGAATATTATTTATGTTTAAGTTTTATTCAGTTCAAATTTATTAAAAATTCATTGCAGACAAAATGATCTAGTCTCCTTTTGGTCGGTTGTGGGTGATATAAATTAGGTAGTCGAAAAAGTCCCCGCCAAATTCAATATACTTCCATTTCTTATGATCTTGTATTATATAATTATTGTTGTATGGATATCTTCTGCATTAATTCTATGTGTATATTTTCACCAATATACTTGACTATTAAAAAATCCATTCGTACCTATCTTAGCACATGGCGTTCATAAACCTCAACGGCAGACTCACTAGCGTTAATAAACCTCTACAAAAAGATACATAAAAGATTTTACAATGCCATTAACAAAAATAAAACACACTATGCCTGGGCCTTCTAATGCAATTAGTAATGAAATGCTTTCCTTTACTTTGATATGTGATGAGTAGGTTATTAAAAAAAGATACCACACCAAAGATCACAGTATTTCTCATAAAAATTCACTCAAAAGCAGTCATAGGCCGCGGCAAAACGGAGAGCAGAGCTGTCCGCACCGTAGGCAAATATGGGATCCGGGAAATTCATGGATTGGCGAATTCGTTCGTAGTTGAATTCAAAAGTTCAAGACTAACTGGAGTGCAAAGTCAAATGCTCTGGTAGAAATTTCCCAAGGATGATTCAAGAGCGGCCGAAGGCCGCGGCAAAGCGGATAGCACAGCTGTACGGGCCGTAGGCAAATATGGAGACTGATGGATTCATTGGTTGGCGAATTCGTGCGTAGGCACATTCAAAAGTTTAAGGCAGACTGGCATAATTTTCCAAAAGTGATTCAAAACGGACAACAGAGCTGTCCGGGCCCTGTAGACAAATATATGGTCCGAGGGATTCATGAGTTGGCAAAAGCGGGCGTAAGCGAATTCAGAGCGACCCAAGTGTGTCCGAAAGACGCGGCTAGCGCACAGCAGAGGTGTCCGCATCATAAGTACACAGCAGATCGTAGGCAAATATGGAGATCGGGGGGTTAATGTGTAAGCGATTTATAGGGTACACTAGTTATTATTAAAATAGTAAAAACTCAGAAATCGACCAAGTAAAATGTTTCAGTCATTGAAAAAACAAACGTATAGAATATCAACAAATGTTATGAACGAACCTAGAAACTCAGAACATCGCAAATTTAAAATTATATACATGTAATTTTAATTAGATTTTCACAGCACGTTTATCTCAAACAATTATCAGAATCGTTCCGAACGATGAATTAAAGAAATAAATAAATAAAACAAAAAAGTTTTAGATATATGTTTAGCCGCACCCTGCCAAGTATCTTGGAACAAAATTAAAAGAACGCATATCTGAGCCAGAGAGATCGGCTATCTGTTTGTAGTCGTGTGTCTACAATACCCCCTGCCACTGTCTTAATGACAATTTCTAATTTCAAGCGATGCCATTAAGCAAAAAGAAAAGGGGTAGATAAGATACGACAAAAAAGCGAAGCGACAATCATGTTGCTTTTTTTTGTTTTTGTCTC
>WYDF02251525.1:0-20654 GCA_009867245.2 Adranes taylori
AGAGGAGAAGTTCATTCCAGAGCCTCATAGATGAATAAATCTAATACAATATAATATATGCAATCATATTTAGGTTGTCATACTCTATTTGCTTTGTTATTTTGAATGGAAGAAGAGAAATGAATCAGCCTAACAAATTTTGAATTATATTTTGAATCAACATTATTGTCAGTAATTAGAGTTATATATTTGCAGTTATAAATATTAGAACAATAAACCACACTATTTAAACTTGTTACTACCTTTCTGTGTTTATCATATAAGAAACTACTTTAATTCTGTAAAAAGTAAACCGTAACAAGCACATGTAATAAGAATATTAATTCCATAATTTACTCTATTAAATAATGCCAGCGAGGAGGTTTAACCATGAAGCATCAAATGTTGAAATAAAATTTTTGCATGAAACTTTTCTGCTATAAATTTTTTGAGCGTTGAAATTCAACGGACAAGTCGATTGTATTTCATTATAACTGTAAACTTATTGTTGACAATGAATGTATCCTAAAAGTTTCATTTTTTTTTAAATAATTGCAGCTGTCAGTAGAAATATTCATTTGCTCTTCGATAAAACAATAAATTAATTTAATCATGTACTCTTGAAACTGTATGTATGTATTTTAAAACGACTAAACTGTATTACTTTCTTAAAACATATTTGTGAACATACTGTATTTGTATAAAACTATCATAGTTAAAAGCATCGCACACATTCCATCAGCTCTAAAATGGAATTGTAGACGTATGGAGCGTATGAATGGCGAAAGTGTAAGACTAGATTTATATCCGAAAAGAATGGACAAAGCGTGGCTCGTTGGCATTATCAATTTATTTTGGAGTTTGGTGATAAATGCTTGGAGTATGGAAGTATTCGAGGAAAATGAAACGAGAGGGTTTATTTTGTCTATAGCATGGCGAAGACAACGGGTGAGTAAGCGTAGTAATTCTCTGATGGTTTTTTGTACTTAAAGCAGGTTAGCAGTTCTTTGGATAATACACGTAAACTTCATACCTGTGTTCCCATCACTTATTGAGCATTATTTCTCTAGCTATACTTTAGCGTTTGAAATTTAATTTAATTACAACAGTTTGGATGCATTATTTTTTATCTACTGTTAAGAATGTTTACTGAATATTATGTGGATTTTAATTTATCTGTGACATATATATTTCTTAATACATATGTACAGTGTGCGGGGTTTGATTTGTCCCCCTTTTAAAACAATATAGAGATTTTATTGTGGTGTTCACGTCCAACTTAGTTACGAATGGTAAATACAAATTCTTCGACTTTGGACAACAAAGTATTTTATTAACTCAATTTTGACATTTTTTGTCAACATCTCGGTTTCTAGGTTTAGAAACCATCATCAGGAAATTTATGTGCAGATGAGTTAATGAATGAATTTTACACGAATTGTGTACTCATAAGCATGCCTGATTTAACTGTATGGGGTAGACAAACATTTTTGAAAAAATACTAGTTTCCAACAAGAACCCAACAAACATTGAAACGAACTCGTATCATTCCGTCCATACAGTTTAATGTGTGTATACATTGTACAACATGTCCTTGTTGACGAAGAAAAAACTTTTTCAATAATTATTTTAAATATTGAATTGAACCATTGAAAAGCTAAATCCACGACGACTTGGTGAATATAATAAGACATGAAAGAAAAATGATGATATATGACAAGGAACTGCTTTTCAGATGATGGAGAAGTAGTTATTTAATAAACTAAGATCTCCAAGTCTTTCATCCTCCTTTTCTTTTTTACGAACCGCATTTTTTGAACTATAAACATATACTTATAGTGAACCGACCTGTTAACTTTAGCGAATGAAAAGATATCAGAAATCATGAAAAGATATCAAAAAAACAAGCGAATAAATTTAAAAAATGTCAAAATTGAGTAAATAAAATACATTGTTGTGCAAAGCCGAAGATTTATTACTGTAGCCATTTTTATTTACTGCAAAAGCAAAAATATTCTAAACATATAATATTCTTATCAAAAAACATCTCATTGCTCGGTGTCTTCACCTGTTTCATTGATAATTGTATAAATTCTGTAAACAAACGACTCGCACGCTGCACGACCGTGATCTGACAAAATTCGTTCCCATTCCCAACAGAGCACCAATTCTAACGAACACAAACTTTCATATTTTTAGTGCAAACTCTCCCAAATGGAAAAGTCTGTAGGATTTACATTCGGTGAATTCGAAAGACATTGCTGAGCGGAAATGAAATGCAACACATTTTTTCTTAGCCAATCTTAATTGACACAAGTTTTGCGCGATGATAACAAATCTTGCTGAAAGTTACGTGGTTTGGAACCAAAATATTTACCTGTCCAATGCTTCAAAGTAGCTCCTAAAATCATGTCACAGTTGGTGGCATTTAACTTGATGCCAAGTTTTGAAAACATAAACGGAGAGCGCGCGGTCATTAGCAGTTAGTGTCGCTCATACAATCATCGGAGCAGGCGAATTACGCCTGATGACTATACAAGTATTTAAATTCTCATTTTGTCTTTTACTAAGCTTTCTGCCGTTTACTTCTGTTTTCTCCTCTGATACACCAGCATTAAATTTGACTTTGACATATCGATTTTCTAAGAACCCTTGTATGTTGTTTTGTTAGGTCTAATGGGACGTTCATCTGAATCAGCCCGTTCCTCCTAACCTTATCATATGCTTTCTCGTTATCTACTAGTCCAACATATGTATGCCTCTTTTTGATTTTTTTCGTGTTCTGGAAAATTTCAGCTTCCATTACTGCTGCTTGCTGTATCGCACCAAATTTTGCTCGAAAACCAAGCTGATTTGGTGTTAGTAAGTTGTTTTCCTCTACATTTTGCTGAAACCTTGTTTTTATTAAGACTTCGTAAATTTTACTAATCCATTTAGTACATTAATAAGGTGTTTATTGTCATGCACTGAGGGGTTTCTATTTACTCTTTTTAGATATTGAGATAATAATGGCCTTTTTCCATTTCTTAGTAATTTTGTTGTCACATGTTCTTTGATGTGGCATTGGAGTACTCATCTTCACCTGGTGCTTTCTTTTGGTGATTTATTTTGGACAGCAATCATGTCTTTTACTTCTTCCAGTTCCATGTTCGCCTTTTCATTGTCACGTTGGTAGTTTTCATTTCTTAGTCTCTCTACATAATCTTCCACTGCCTTTGTTGTGCTCTGGTCTGTGATGTCACTATTGGTGAATTGCACTTCAATTTATTTGAATATAATTTCTGCTCTTCCGGCATTAATATAGCACCAGCCGTTGGGCGTTTTTATTGATGCGTTGTTACTTTGGCCTGTTCTGCACGAAATTCTGCATTTGTTTGACAAACGACTTTAATTTAATTTGGTGTGCTTGTTTATTGGGTACGACTTTGTTCGTGTTTGTAATTACAGCTGTGACCGAGAAATGTTCCGAACTCAGAGCGTGTATGGTTTTAGTTGCAAGTGAATTTGGCCCGACATAAATATGTTTATCTCATTACCATTATTTCATTTGTTATTGTTTGGAATTAATGTCCAATCGGTGCGCCCACTTTCCGCGTATACTTCCTAGAGAACTTATATAGAACTTTACTAATTACCTGATTCGTTTGAGTGCTGCCGTTTTTAATTTTTTTAGATAACTCGAGTGTCTTTTTGGTTGGACGCACTTCTGGGTTAACATTCATTGTCACAAATGTCACTGTTTCATTATTAATACTTGTTTCTACTCCGACTCTTCACAGTTCATTGTAGAGAATTCAATTTTCCGCACATATTGTGTTTTCCGCAGCTCTACTTTCTTAAGTTTTTCTCCTAATTTCGCTTTAGGTCTGTTGTCACTGTGTTTACTAAGGAGTTTGGACAGTCGGACAGTCGCGTGACGGACGGTCTCCTGCGCATTTACAATACATCAATGCCGCAGCGCAGCGGAACTTTACCTTCCCGTAAAGCTGGCACCGGAAGCATTGTTAGCTCGTTGTAGGCTTTCGCTTGGGCTCTGTTGTCACCCTTTTGTGCATCACGTCCTTAATTCGAAAGATTTTCTTTCCTTTGTCATTTTTATCTGCATTCACTAATATTAGTGGCATGGCTCACTTTTTATTTCCCAGCCTCTTTATATTGTTGAATTGGAAGCCTTTATGAGCTCCGGCACTCCTTTGAGTACAACGTTAAGATTTTGTTTTCGTCCTTTAATTGGAAGGTGTGATACTCTTCCTTCATTTCATCAATTAGGCGCCTAGTGACCCAGGGATCACTCCTGCCTCCAATACTGTACAACATTTTCGTTGCAGACATTCCAACATTTAAGAAAGAGAAAGCAGTAAAATTCTTACAATTCACAGATGACACAGCGGTATTAGTTCACCGGCCACAAAACATTTTTGCTAAAAACAAACTCTCACAGTGTCTAAATACAATAGATAAATTCTACCAAAAGTGGAAAACTAAATTAACGTAAATAAAACTGAAACTGTGAGGGTTACTAAAAAAACTGGACGTGGAAAACCATATAACACTTAGAGGTAAAAATCTAAATGTTTATAAACAAGGAGCATTTCGATTCAAAAATGACATTCCAAGCGCACATCCAAAGGAAAGAAGCAGTTACAACCTAAACCACACACACGCTACAGCGCATTCTTAAACACGACAGCAGTCTGAGCATCCTAGCCAAGATGCGAATTCAAAATGGACTCCTCATAACAAAACTCCGTCTACGGTTATAAGATGTGGATTAGGGATAACAAGAAAGCCAAACAAATAATAGTATAGCGCAGAATAAGCTGTTGAGAAGAATGGTCGATGCACCGTGGTATATTTCCAACATCCACATAAGGAGAGACTTGAAACCTTCCAATCTGTTAAAGTTGACGCAAAAAAAGAAGACTTTTAAACCACCACAACTGTACATGGTAAATGTACATGGTACTTTCTATCCATCCCACTCATACTACCATGCAAGTCATTCATTGCCAACGCCGCAGAAAATTGGAAGTTAAGGAAAGAAAATTGTTCTAGGCATACCTGATTGTTTTTGTTTTGTTTACAAAATGTTCAATTAGAATTTTAGGATTTCACTAGCCGTGAGCAAACGTTTCACGGCTTACTCTTTTTTCAACCATAATTTTATCTGGTTAGGATTGAGATCATGAAATCTTTATGTCTTGTAATTCTTAAGATAAAAAAGATTTATCAACATTTTACGAATACTCCAGTCAAATAAATGCATTTCTTTTGGGATTTTCTGATGTTTTAGCGTTTTGTCTGGGATTGCTTTGAATTCGGGCCTTTACTTTACAAATCATTGTAGAATTAGTTGTTTTAGGACCACTTTGGAGCGTTTATCTTTGTAACGATTTATAGTCCGGGAAATGAACTTACAATTTACTTCGAAATGCTAATACTTTCTAAAAATAGCTTAATTTGATTTCCTAGCTAAATGAAGGGCAACGATATTATTAAGTTTTAAATTCATGTTCAAACACCATTTTTTTGAGATAGAATAAACAAAAATATTTCTGTACGTTTGTTGACAACTAAATGTGCTAATGGTATGTGAAATTGGAGTTCTATGACAACTATAGCTATGTGAACTCGGGGACATTTAATACCTCACACCCATCAACATGAACGAATTTAAGCAATTTTCAAATGTTTTTTGTGCACTAAAGATAAAGTTGTAATTTAAAAAGTTTAAATATCGCATTTCATATTTTAACTACACTACTAGTGTAAATATGGTAATTGTATGCACAAAAGCATTCTTCAATGCATAGTGTACTGGCTATAGTTTCAATCATTATTATCTGTTTTACGGGAATATTTTCTTTCTTGTCAGTTTAAGTATACGGTGTGATAAGAATAATCTGTACAAATGCAGCTATTGTTGCCTTTACTATAAGATGCGAATTCATTCGTATTTATTATTCCTACATAGGTCAGCTGTCCAGAAATCGGTAAAACGGTGCAGAAAAGTGTACCATGATTCAAAAATTTGGATAGGGATAGATGTGAAGGATTGGGGAGATGAAGGGTAGTAAAGATTTGGGCGAAGAGGTTGATGAGGAAAGGGATGGCGGTGCAGTGGAATTTGCAATAGTAAACAGTGAGAAAAAAACTGTGGATAAGGTGACGCAAAAGATAAGAATAAACTATACAGAAGGTATGAAAAATTTGTATCGGAAATTCTAACAGATATTTTTAGAGATGGAACAAAAAATTGTTAAACAATAATTTGCTAAAAGATATGCTTCCTCGTAGCATCAATGCAAACATAAATTGGTTCAATTTTGACTTTGATATGCTTTTCTCGTTGAATGAGGCATATTAAAAACAAGGAACATTGGAACTAAAACCAGAATGAAATGTATTCTAATTAAATTTAGAATTGTTGTGCGAAATTCTCGTCAAATTGTCTATGAAGACAGCATCGACATTCGCATTTTCAATGGCCATAAAGTGAATAGTTTGTAATCTGACAAAATTGACGTTTACAACGTTGTAATAGTAACTTTGTAAATCCAGCGACTTATATTCAAGTAATAATATCTAATTTCAATTGTGCTTTGGATTTTGCTCCTGATGTAGAATATAAAAGAAAAAATAAAATTGTTCTTATATAACAAGATTCCCTAAAGGTTAGGGGTCCGCAAATCAATCATATAATAGAGAAATAAACATAGACAGGCTAAAATTGTTAGTACCTTAGTAAGTTATAGAAAGGAAGCAAAAGATATATTGAAACTCCTTTGTAAAAGACACCTAAAGTTTAGGGGTTTCTAGATCAATTATACACTAAAATCCTATAAAAAGATACCCTATAAAAAGATCCCGTAATATCGTTACTACCTTTAGCAAGTGCGAGAGAGAATCTCAACCGTTATGATATATAACAAATTCTTATAATAAAACCCCAAAAATGAGCCCCTCTTAAGTAAATGATAGACACACCCAAACCATTTGGATATCAAGTAAATCTAAACAACTTGGTGGACAAACACTGTCACGTTTCGTGACTACCTTTATTAGGTGATAGAGAGACAAATGGGTGTTAATGAAAAGAGTACATTTTGAAGTATATAGATATATGTTCGTAAATGAGAATATCAATTTAGTACATTTTCGTGGGAAAGCGAAGAAACTGTAATAAATGAAACATTACTTGTCCGCGAACGAACAAACTTGGTAAATGCAGCGTGACCCGTTCTGAAGAGATGATGATGCTACTTATTAATTCAGAAAGAAACCGTATACAGCAAATAAATGCCAATAAAATCGAAAACATCAAATACAGCGAAAAAAGTGAACTGATAGTTTCCTATGGATGGAGTATAGGTTTCTGTAATATAGGACGCAGAACGATTAAAAGTGAGCACAGTATTCAAACAACGTATACGAAAGCGAATCATTGAAGTATGAGGATGCAGCAATATTCCAATCTACATGTATACTTGTTACTTTTATGATTTCAATTGGTTGATTCAATATGTGAATTGTCTTTGCTTCCAACTGTTTTGGACAGAAATTGTTAAGCTTCTTATTGCTTGCCTTCGGATTGAATGTTTTGCTTTAAAATCAATATCATGGACTCACTTAATTTCAGTTTTCAATGTATTGTTATTGACTTTCAATGAAAGTAATTCTTCAGACTCTTTTTTGGTATAATGTTGCTGCTAATACCGTTTCTTATTTCCTTCTAAAGATACTCATGTATAATCGAGATGTTTGGAATCGTATTCCACAAATGAATCCTATTAAAGCGATGCAGTACTCCGCGTGCGGATCTAGATCAATTGGAGGATAATAGTCTGCTGATAATACAAAAG
Organism: Adranes taylori; assembly: GCA_009867245.2. Taxonomy (NCBI): domain Eukaryota; kingdom Metazoa; phylum Arthropoda; class Insecta; order Coleoptera; family Staphylinidae; genus Adranes; species Adranes taylori. The sequence goes on from WYDF02251525.1 coordinate 7,842, forward strand.
TATTACCTTTCTTTTGGAGTTTTATTTATTTAATTAACTCTAATTGAAGTAAGAGATATTATTTGCTCTCTAAATCATAATATAGACGGCAGTAGTGCTTTGAAACTGACACGGGCCGCATCAGTTCGGCACTTTCTGTTTGGCGGTCTAACGCATTCTAGGACCTTATGAAGAAACTTTGTCATAACAAAAAAATTTTCATAATTACCATAATTATTACCGGTAAAATGCATATCTGTATTCCCTCCTGGAATCTAGAAATTACATATTATTTTAAGAGTAGCAATTCTCTAGTTTAACGATTATTATTTAAACGGCACGCCCATATTCACGTGTCTCATGATCAGCGAATTGATTATGCTCAGAATTCTACAAACTTTAAAATCTGTTGTCCGTATTATGCGCCACACATGGATGGACTGATTTCTTGGACTGATTTCCGTTCTCGGACTTGTGGGCGATAATTTATTAAACGGTTACAAGTCTACAACTAAGTGGCTATGACTTTTGACTCGAGCTTTTATACAAATTTTCAAGCACTTAAATGAATAACTTCTTCCTGTCTTCAAGTCCATGAAATCCAGTTGCTATAAAGAATCTTGATCAATAAATTGAACCAGAAATACCAAGTGGAGGTCTGAACTACAAAAAAATTATTTTAATTGTATTTAGACTAATTTTAGAGGTAAATTAAAGGCGATCTATCTTTCATGTTGAATCCTCATATTGTTTTATCTTTTAAACCAGGCTAATAGCTTCCAATGCATAGAGATTGAGTTTATGCGAAAATAATCATTGCTTCTTAATGTCAAGCCCCAAATTACTTAGAATTTAATATTATACCAATTTCTTTCTTCGATAAAGTGTATTATCAGCAAAGAGGATTAATATAACTTTGTCAGGGCCGGGAAACCATTCCGCATATCGGTCATGATTATAAAAATTTATATAAAAACGAAGTACACTTTTTAATACGCTCTAAGTATGTTCCTTTTTAAAATTGAACCAAAAATGGTGTAACCGATCAAAATAACAATCAAGAATTAACATTTAATATATTCTGTTACTATTAAAATTATTAGGAAATATATTTTGTTAGGAGCCGTATATTAGCTATTAAGATAGATATATGAGTTCCCATTACAAAACAAACTTCATCATACTCTATACTCGTATCGTCTTCTTTGTATCGTATATAATATCTAAAGTGCGGTGCAAGTTAAAAGAACATTGAGCTTGCCAGCCATCTAGCGATTTAACAAGCTGAGAGCGCGGACTGTGTGGACGATGGAATATAGAAAAACGAACATCATCGCGACGCGGACCAGACCATATGGAAAAGGGCTGATAAAAAGAGGGCACGCTCCGACGCGACGCTCTATAAGATTATCATTCCCTCGCCTCATACTAAACGAGATATATGACTAACCACTATTTGCTATTTTAGCACCCCCTAAATCTGTGAAGACGGTTTCGAGCTGTAGCGAAGAGTTATTGCGTTAATCTTGCCATATTAAAATTGATGTATCTAATTATATAGGCGTGAAAATATGTTTCTTTGAAATTTGTCTTTATTTGTTGGCATTCCTCTTGTACTGTTTCTGAATACATTTGATTAAAATAAAATATTCTATGATTTACATACGAAAAACTTTTCACATTTATAACACATTATGTGATTATTTCACTGAATTTACCACAGTATTCTCTATTTCTATTTGTATTGTCTTGACCAATCAGAAACGGAAATCTATTTGACACCATTTCAAAGACTTTTCTTGAGTATGTATTTTTAAAGTGGAACTGTTTAATTAGTTAATTATAGACACTTACTATTATAACTGTGCGAACCCAATTTTGAATTATGTGCAAGGTTCCGAATGTCCCTTTGTAGACTAGCAAATGTCCCTTTACAGACTAGCTAAGAATACCGGTCTAATTTGGCCCAAAGACTATAGCTGCAAATATTATGAGAGTGAACTTCTACATCGTAGATTTGAAAAGCGGGGTTGAAATATCTGAATATAGATTCTCAGAATTGCTCCGCTTTTACTTACGTAAGAGAATTTTTACTGCAAGTTAAAATATTAGAAAATTAATTATAGACTAAGTTAACCTGCTTGCCTTCAGCTAATTTTTAATACGAACCTTTATTTTTCTATGCGTAGCAATATTTCTCTTTATTCAAGTAGTGTAGAACTCCTACCGACTAAACTCCACCTCCTTTCCATCCACCTATATTCCAGAATAGTGTGAAACATGTTTCAGAGTAAAGGCTTCCTAGGATGCTTGCATGAGCTATAAACTATTACAGTTATTTATCATAAGAATACATTCACTAAATATAGTTTCCTAAATACATTTAATAAATTTATTTTACCACAAGAGGGAAATAGCGAAGATTCTAGAATGTGCTAATTATGTACAAATTAATAATGGCAAAAATATGCTTATTGATAAGTGGAAGGTGATCAGTATGTATAAAAACGATACCTAGTTCTAGTAGAGGGATAGTAAATTTGAACGTTTGCCGAACGTCGTAATGTCCAACTAAGTAACCAAATAATAAACCGGAATAAAATAATATTAAATTAATAATTAAATAAAAAATAAAGTCATGTCTAATTAGAGTGTGATCATAAATTTATTAAGTATTTTATTATGCAATGGTGCAAGCGTTGATTATTTTATTTTACGTATGGGAATGAATGAGCATGTCATTGGATTGCATGAAAACATTTTTAACGACCAATCCAATTTGATTATGTTTAATAACTGCTTCATTTCTGTTGCCTAAATTACTAAAGCTAACAATCATTGTTAGGAGTTGGCGTTACTAGTAATTACTCAACCACAAAAGGCACGATTTAATCTGAAGTTACGTCCACCTTAGCAATGATTTGGTTTAGTGTTTATTATAAATTAAATGGGGTTACCGTGGGGGGATTATAAAGACAACTTTCCGCGTCAACCATTCAATTAGTAACTTTGCTAGAAGTAGCTAAACTAAAGTACTCTCTCATAAAATTACAAAGGAGTTCAGGTACCTATAATTGTGAGCAGGGGACTGCTACGCTAACCCATATAAAAAGTCCCCTCTCACCCATGTCACATGGGTGAGAACAACCCTCGGCCCTAAAAAATAACGTGACAATATTAACACTGTATCTATTAAAGGTTCAGGATTTATCTGCCCCCTTAGCGCTATCTACACTTTTGTTCTTTCCTCGGTCTAGTAACTACAGCCGAAGCCAGGTGTTCCGCGTCGTTGCATTCATTTTTGCAATATCGAAAAGCTTCCGCGTCCCGTAAGAACTTGCGTTAGGTGATTGTGTATTTCCCTATGGCATCTTTTCAGGCAGAGAGTGATTCTCCGTATTAATCTAGGTGTCCACTTTTCTTTATCTGAGCTGTCCCATTCCAGTTTCCAATCTAACAACAAAGCCTCGGTTGCTTCGTTTCTAATGCGTTTCAGATGTCATCAATGTCAAGTAATGTCCAAAGTTCTCGCTAAAGAGATTATATTACAAATTACAATAAAAATTGGCAACTTTATTAAAAAGTACTTTACCTTGGAACTCCATGGTTTTCACATATACATAAATGATTAATTCAACTCTATATAAGCTCTTTTAATATTAATACGATCCTGCCTTTTAAAATATCATTTCTTTGTCCAAAATAGATTTTATCACACAAAAAAATTATTACTATCCAATAGATCAATAGATGACTTCTAACTTAATATTAAAACTCTTTCTTAAATGCAAGCTTATTAGACATTGCAAACAGCGGGCTGAGAAATTCGAAAATTTACGGAACGAATATGAATTAAATTTGGGAAGTAGGCGTGAAACGTTGACAATGAACTGTTCTACAAATAGTTAGGTCGCATTGGCTGCAGCAACAACAACCTGGCCTAAACGTTCAATTGATGTTCTTCCGAAAGCTATCGACTACCAAACTACATCCAACTGCATTTGACCAATTCTTTGTGACTTCGCGCAGTAACTTCCGGGCAAATTCTGCAGCTGGTTTCGGACTCTACTTGATACTACTTCAATTAGCCGCAGACCTCCCAAACTGCTATTGCTTTATCAGATGATCTTTAGCCACCAGTACTTCACTGAAGAACAGTAATCCAGACAAACACTATCAATGGACCCACTATAAAATGAACAATCATACAACAAGGTGCATCAGATCCTCTAACTGCTATATTGTCACCTATTTTTTAGGTCGGAGGGTTGTTTTCTCCGACGTGACATATGTGAAAGGGGAATTTTATATGGGTGAGCGTAGCAATCCCCTACTCACACTTACAGGTATCAGAATCCTTCGTTATTTTATAAGCTAGCACTTCACTTAGCTAATTCTAGCAAAATTATTAATTGAATAATGGATTCGGAATGTTCTGATCTAAATCCCCAGTTAGTCTCACTTAATTTAGATTAAAACACTAGGCCGAAGCATCGATAAGATGGACGTGTCGTTTAGATTGAATTTTGCCTTTCGTGACTTAGGAATTATTGGTAATTTCAATTCTTAACGATGGTCATAAGCCTTAATAATTCAGGTAGCCGAAATGAAACAGTTATTAAACTTGAGTAAATTGTACTGGTCGTTAGAAATGTTTACATACAATCCAATGACAAGCTCATTCATTCTCACAAGTAAAATAAAATAATCAACGCTTTGCAATTAATAAAATAAATCAATACTTGAACAAAAGTGATTTCATGATTTGTTCAATTACATCCCAATAAAAATTAGACTGCGTACTTACAGGTTTTGTTGCTCTACACATACTATTTATTTATTATTTTAGAGAAACGCATCATTACCTTAATTATTTATTTGTATTTCTTTTCGCTTTACCTTAATCAACAAACTTGTTATTAATTACACTCGACTTTATTTTATTCATTAGAATTATACTCAATTTAATTTATCTAAATTATTCCCAAAAATATTATTGCTAATTACCGTCCTACATTAGACAAATGCATAATAAAGTACTTCATTTTATGATCACACTTTAATTAGACATAACTTTATTTTTTATTTAATTATTAATCTAATATTATTTTATTCCCGATTATTATTTCGCTACTTAGTTGGACATTAGGACGTTCGGCGGACGCCCATAATGACTATCGCTCTACTAGAACTGGGCATCGTTTTTATAGATACTGATCCCCTTCCACCATATACATATTTTTTTTATTATTAATTTGTATTTTATTAGTCGATGCTAGAATATTTTCTACAACACCTGTGTGACATCGGTCAATGGACTTTGTTCCCATGTATAGATTCTATGTACAATCGATTTGTTTAAGATGTAATTAATTTGCATAAGGGTATAATCAATAACAAATATTTATCTTCATACTTTGATCATTAAATAGATCTATAGTATGTTACTCGATGACGGTGTCCTTACCTAAAATATTATTCACAATGCTAAACCTTTTATGACGTCTAATTATGTCAACGTATTTACCATATTTGTGAGTACATAATGCTCAATCCTTTTTCATCAACCTAACTAGGAACGTGGACAAATCTCCACGTTACAATATCCTGGTTGATACAATAAGCTGCAGTCAAACTACTAGCACCACACTAAACTGCTATTTTTTGCCTTATGAAATTCTATTCTCATAACGACCATAAAATATTGTGTTAATATATTTTTTATTGTGAGACTATTTTCAACTTAAAGTTCACAACCATTAGGAAGGATGTTGGATAATTTTACAGCGCAGCAAGCTTTCTTGGCTAACTCTTTATAGTGCGTACCAACCCGCACACACTGGACCGAAGTTTTACATCTACCCCTATAGAATTCACATCTAGCAATAAAATAATTAAGTAAATAATTGGACGATCTCTGTAATTGTTTAAATTGAATTAGAGTTTTCAGCTCCGTACTTCTTACACACGATAAGTACATAATTTGATTAAACGCTCAAAGCTTCCGAAATGTCTCCTTATAGACTAGGCATCCTAAAAGGTACGTCCAAGTTAGAACTATTAGGCTGCAAAACTGTACGATGTTGGACTTGTTTTCTTAGAATAGAATGCTACTATTTCCTGTTGCATTCGATACCTGGTTTCAGATTCTCAGAAATAGTACGCTTTTCTCGAATGTAATAGAAATTTACGGCAGTTCAAATTTATTAGAATATAATTTATAAACTAAGGTAACCTACAAACATTCCGATTATTTTTATTTCAACCCTTTAATTTTCTGTACGTGGCAATATTAGGAAATTGAATTAACCTCACTAAATAAAATGTAATTACACGTTTACTCTCGTATGTATATTAGTAGTTGAAAATATAGAAACATTACCCGTGAATGGAGGACGTTAATGACATATAGAAGCAATCAACTAATAGGAAACTTTGATAATTGAAACACAAACAGAAAAGCCACACACAGATAGAAAACCATACGTTTATTGATCAATAAACAAGACATTCACTTTTCGTAAATGTCCGCGTTCTCTATACAGTCATATACACAGTCACGTTGTCGTAAAGAAAAATAAGAAAACTAAAAAGAGTTGCAGACGAAAAACCCTATTAGTTTCGCAACGTGAATGTGCCTCAATTGGTTTTAGTAGTATATACAGCACATAAGAGTAAGAAAAGCATTGGATGGCCAAGGAGTAGAAACATTCATTGCTCCTTGAGGACTCATCAAACAGCATGCAATATAGACGGACATTTCGTATAGTTTATTGCTACGTTTTAACCGGATAATGGTCAAGCGTTCAAAATAGTGTACGTCTGTCTGTTTAATGTATATTTGCAAACTTCTGTAAGAGTTTTAAAGAGCTAATACTCAGTCGATTACATCATGCAAAGACTACATATACTAAACATAAAACTAGAAAGGTCTTATGTTACTAATTCTGCTCAGAGAAATTATACTAAGTTGGGGAAGAAGAGATGAATAACTTAGATGACTCTAGTTATTCATATAAAACTCCTGTTGTATTGCGCCTAGATGCATACTTATTATACTCTATGGAAAAGTGACCTTCCTTACTAAAAAAAATCTTTAACAAGTCTGATATTGGTCTGTTCTCGTGCATAAAAGATAGACGTCAACATAGAGAAAATTCGGTATATCTTACAATTTTGCTTCGACAAAGAAAAAAATGCAAGCCAGGTGACTGAAATTGTAAATGGCATATATCGTCCCAATATTGTAACAGCCTCGCACAGGTAGGCCCTTTATCGAACATGTGGATAAAATTATGGAACTGATGGAAGTAGACCGGGATGTTGGCAGTCATAGCATTCATAGCCCAGGAGCAGAACATCGGTCATTAAACAACTTTAAATCATTTGTATAAAGCTTAATTCAAAAACAAACTACGTTAATTGACGCAAAAAACATGATGAATTGAATTTCCATCTGCAAATTCTTTGAACAACAGAGAAAACGAGTAATTTCTGAAACAGATGCTGACCGAGGATATTAATTACATATCATAATATTGTGGGAAAATAATCGTGATCAAAGCGGCTTAAACGGCGGGCAAACCAGGATTAACAGGATGAAAGTTTTGCTCTGGGTTTGGTAGAACTTGAAAGGAATCATCCACTATGCGTTGCTTCTATATGGCCAAACATTTATAAATTCGGACCTCTGCTGTCAACAACTGGACCATTTGAAGGTAGCGATCAATCAGAAGCGGTCAGAATTGGCCAATTGAAGAGGAATTGTGTTACATTTTGTTCCAACTCCAGGCCGCATACGTCTACAGTGAGACTCACCAGAAAGTCTTGGAGCTTGGTTCGGAAGTTTTGATGCATCCACCTTATAATAGTATTATACGTTATATGTTGTATCTAATTGCTTACCAAGTGCGTTATATCTGTGGACGGTGTCACTGGCTGTTGTACTGTCGCTCTGTCTCGGTCGCTGCTGCTGTCAGATTATGTTGGTTGCTGACTGCTTTGCTTGTGGGGGCAAATTAGGATCTCACTAAATCTATTTTCTTTCGTTTGACGAAGGATGCCCGCTGCCTACAACAGTGTGGGATTTATACCGCTTAAACTCCTCCCGGTAAAATTATATTGTTATCGAGACTCGTCAGCCTAGAATTGGTAATGAGTGGAATACTTTTACAAGTTGCGGTAAGATGATAGCTTGCAGATAAGATATACGCCATTGCATTCGCTTTTCAGCCAAGCGAAACCTGTAAAGCCCTTAACCATAGCATGGTCAACTAATGAGGGAGTTTGGTAAAATGGGGCAACAGCAACGAGCGATACAGGCATACATGTCCAACGGACGGCGTGCTTAACGTACGTGTGTCGCGATACCATGCACGTAATGACACGCAGTTACTTATCTTATTATTATTATTAGACGGCTGATAGACCCAAGTTGTTGTTACACTATTTATTCTTATTATAGTGTAACAATGATAGACCCATTCTTACACTATTTATTCTTATAGTAACTGCTTGTTGATTTTTTTGGTCCACTAAATATTATCGACAAAATATTGATTGTATACAAAACGACTATTTATAATTCTGTTTTCCAATAATCAATAAAGAAATTTTCTAAGCCTCAAGGCGTCTCGTATGCTATAATGATTCGCCCTACTCACAGTTTCTATGTTTTGTTGTGTAATCAATTATTGTCATTGATTTTGGGACCGTTTTCACTCCACTGGAGACAATAAACTTGTATGAGGACAAAGAGGTACAACATACGCACATAATCTTTGAGTCCCTCCAAGCCAATACTGTCATGTTTTTCGTTTCATGTGTTTTTGTCCTCAATTTGTTTTTCTAAATTTAACAATCATTCTCTCTTTCTCTCTCTTTCTTTCTCTACTAGGCATCAGTGTGCCTATCAAGTTGAGGTTCAATTTTAATCAGATGGATAACAATTCTGCTATGCTTCGAGACTCGGACTCAATTGTTAATATTTAAACCAGTTGTTCTATCCACCAATGCATATAGTCCAATGCCAAATTTTTGTGGCTTGTGGTTATAATTTTTATTACCACAACTTCTTGAATCTTTTTTGTAACCACAACATCTTAAATCTTCAATGTTACCTTACAGCTTAAAAGTTACTAGAGTCTGCCCATTTTCTTAATACAAAGTCTTGTCCTGTTTAAATTATTTTAAATCGCTATGATTGACATTACTCCATAGAAGATTTGAATTCTAGAACTGTCGCGTCATGTCAAGTATTCAAATAAGAATGTTTAGAATACTTGGGATCAATATGGTATGAATACCAAACATCGGATATACTTAATTTTTTTCATGTTGCCTGCAATCGAATATAAAAAACGCTTCCGTCGACTAAATTTGAGATATTGAAGAATCAATATTTTCCTTTAAGAAAAATGTTGTTTCACATTGGAATGTAACACATTTAAATAACATTTTGAACTACTACTGTTGAATTGCTTTTTAAAAAACAAGAGGAATATGAAGTGCTCGTTTAAAACGGTAGTGTGTTTTTAATTAAACCCTAGTTACTTAATTTCCAGTAACGAACCAACTAACAACTCCGCAAAAATATGCTATTTAATAAACATTTTTGTAATATGTCCCTTGAGGCTTCCTGAATTTCAATTAGTTTATGGTGGAAAACTTGCTCGACACTCTTTATACGCATATTGTAACGATTGTGTGCGAATTGGAGTAGAGCGGTATAATAAAGGACAGCAGGATGAGAATTTACTGGCGACGTTGTCAAGTTAAAAAAGTTTTATCAGTAGATTTTTGTAGATTACAGTGTTATGCATCGCAAAATCAATAATATATATAAAATGCAAAGGAAATGGTTCTTTATTTTTGTTGCAAATTTTATGTAAAATGTACGACAAACTGAAATAAATAATATCAGATTTATTTTCTTTACTATGTACAAGTTGTCAAATCATAATCTGTTATATAGAAACTACACTAACTTACGTTTAAATGGCATAATAACATTTATTTTTCGATGATACCCATTATATTCATATTATCATTCTGGTGGGGGTTTTATTTAAATTTATGGAGAAACTCGGATTGGAAACTACATATTGACTATATGAAACACCCACTTAGTCTAAAAAGGCGGGTCAGGATAGATGAACTCATTTCTGGCATTGGTGGAAGTCTGAATCAGTATCCTCTGCTTTCAGTACTATCATTTGCATCAGTTAATAAAAAACAAGTACTCTGCGTACTTGCTTAAAATAATTTGAAAACTCTCTATATAATGTACACAACGCATTATTACAGAGATCTATTAACGTAGATACCTCTTGATAAAACAACAACTGAGATGATACCATAATTTTAACTTTAAATGAGTTTTAAGTTCATTTATCATCATATTGTGGAGATGGGTTAGCGCCTCATAATGGTTCATTACATTTTAGTGGTTGTTTTGTCAATTGACATATACGTTAATATATCTCTCTAAAAAAGCGTTGACATTATATAGAGAATTTTGAAATTAATTCCAACAAGTAGGGCGGTTCGATATATTAAGTCATTGGTTTTCATTAACTAATGATAATGGTGCTTCCGAAAGCAGATGGTAGTGATAAAGGCTTCTACCAATGCCAGAAATGGATCCATTTACCCTGATCCGCTTTTTAAGCTAATTGAATGTTTCATTCCTATAGTCAATTTGCAATTTTCGAAATGACTTACCCAATTAATTAATAATAGTTATTTAATTTTTATTTACTAGCTTAAAGTAAGTCTATCATACATATATTTCATTCTTAACTAATTAATTAATAAATGTGTTTCAAATTACTGGCCACCTGCTTATCATAGTACGCATATACATGAACTTTTAAGAATTAAAGTCCTCTTAGAATCAAAGAACTGACTCCAAAACGGAAGACAGGTTCCATCTCAAAGGCAAGTAGAATCGCAAAGATATTAGCACAGAAAAAACTTTTTATTGCAAATACACACAGAAGAGGCTAACAAATTAATCAAAATATTAAAAAGTGATTATGAACTCAAAACTATGAAGCAGATTCAAATATCCATTGACAAACAAAATGCTTTCCTACTTTTCATCTCAAGAAGCCGCATTAAAATTGGGCGAAGCCCGTACCCGCTGGAGGTTGTGAAGCTGCTTGATTTCTAAGAACAATAACTTCACGAAAGTTATGAAGATAGCTCTGTGATTGGAGAAATTAAATACCTCACTATTTAGTCTTTCATCTCAAGTGAAGGACTGGAACCACTTCATTTTATAACAAATGCAATTGATCAAAGACTGTACAAAGGAATAATCACTAAATGTTGGTAAATGTCAGAATATATTGCAAGCCCTACGATATAACAGATTAACATGGGAAACAAACGATATAAAAGATTTCACTAACCTTCTATAGAAAGAGTCCCAAATGGGTTTAGTATTGCCTACAAGCCAATGCTATAAAAATTGACATAAATTTAAATTGTTTTATATCAGAAATTGACCAAAATTAAAAAAAGGCTTACATTTTTTATATTTCACTTACATATTGCACTATGTAAGTGAAATAATGTTTCTAATTTGATTAGATGGCTTAGTGAGTCAGCGATGTATGTAAATAGTAGTGTAAATACATTAAACAGAGTCTAGGGAAAAAATACAGCCAAGACAGTCCAGACTTTTTTTTATAACAAATTGTTTGAAAACAAATTGTTTGTTTTTTTTTTAATATTATAAATATTTGGTTCAATATATTTTATCTCTAACCGCAGCATCTAATTTTAAGTAAAGTTTTTAAATATTTTTAATTTTCTTAAGATTTCCTGTTGTTCTGTTAAACATTGAAACGCCGTCAGCAATAAACAGGTGATATCGTAATTCCAATTCTCTCCTCTATTCTCTCTTTCCCGTACATTGTCAGGAAACAGGATGCATTCGTCCTGCATAACGTATATATATATATATATATATATATATATATATATATACGAAACTCACACAGCCACATAGCAACGGCAGCACTGCCTAGAGGACGTAACGTGTTTGGTTGCGTAAACGCACTCACGCCGAACGTGACACATAGTGTATCGATTGGATGCTTTACTACATGAGTATCAAGCGCCCTCTATACATCAAATACCAAGTTACATTGAGGGAGAAATATTTTCTACATCGTTTATTAATTGACCGACAGATGGAACCAGATGGTGCTTTTCCTAATTTTCAATAAGACTTAGTATTTAACTCTAACAAGTCTGTTTAGTTTCTATGTTAAGTTGATTCCTAAGGTAGTTATAAATAATTTTACAAGGCTTCAACTGGCATGTGTTAACATGGCTTCAACTGACAGACTTCAAGTGTTAATTAATGTCGAGATTGGCAAGTCTTATCCTCTTGTAGTGAATTTGTAATTCTGCTCAAATTTTAAATTGACTTTTTGGTTGTGCTCGACGAAATAATAATCTTTATTAACCATAAGAATGAAAAAAAAACATCTTTGGCACGTCATAGACAAATTGTATAAAAGTATGATAATATAGTCTATAAATATTACATTACAGACATCATTATTACATGTTATAATATTGTAATTTGAATCAAACTAATCTAATATTATATATATAAATATATATATACTTATATATATTAAAGTAGAATTTAAATCTCCTTGAGTGCATTCTACTTTTTAAATTCTACTTTAATATTTCAAGTGTAAGAACGATGACTTGTATACATTTTGTATACTTAAACATTACATATATATATATATATATATATATATATATATATATATATTTAAATTAGAGATTTCCGCGAGAGTAATCTGA
>WYDF02251536.1:0-20653 GCA_009867245.2 Adranes taylori
CTCCCCTCCCTCACCAACTTCAACACTTATTCTGATCTGTAAGCTGACGACATATGTAAAACGCAGTTTGGTTTCCGTAAGAGGTTAGGAACCAGAGAAGTCTTGTACTGCATTATCGTCCTTTTTCAAAAATGTAGTGATCATCAGAAGAAGATGTACGCTTGTTTCATTGGCCGCGTTAAACACACCGAACTCATAAAAATATTGGAGAGGTAAGGACTAGATGATAAATAAGATATCCAGATAGTTAAAAATCTGTATTGGATTCAGAAAGCTATTGTAAAATTTGACAACGTATTAACTGATCCAGAGGGTATCCAACGAGGAGTACGACAATGGTGTGTTTTATCGCCCTTGCTGTTTCATTTGTACTCGGAAAACATCTTCTCAGAAAGCTTGCAAGAGGAAACAGATGGTATTAAAGTTAACGGACAGATTATCAACAAACGTGGTATGCAGATGACACTGCTATCATCGTAGACACCCAAGATTCACTTCAACGATTGTTACATACACTATGTTTTGTTGTACGAGTGTGAGGTGTGGACCTTTAAACTAAATACATAGGAGGGTGAGGTCGAGTAAAGACGTGGTATATGGAACGAAAATATTTTTGATTCAAGACATCCGTGACTGGAGTGGCCTAGACGCACATTCCCTATTTCAAGTTGCTAGGTAACGAATACGATTTGCTGAGATTGCATCCAACTTCCATTGAATGGAAATGATACTTTAAGAAGAAGATGAAGCTGACGACACAGATTACATTGACGTGTAACCACAAATCCAAAATGATAAACTGTTGCGTAAAGAAATCCCGTGTCTAGGTTTCTAAATAACGCCTAGTAAACCTCAAGTTAGTTTTATACATCATCCCTATATTTTAAATAAATTTTTACCCGCGCTCAAAATCGACTTCAAGTAATAATTAATCCATTTTGTTACATGATGAGACCTGATATCTATGTGTTCAATTAAGTGGAACAATGTAATCAACGTCCAATTGTAGGAAATGAGCTATTTAACTATCATAGATATTTCGTCAATTCTAAACAGAAAAAATACTTAAAAAATTAAAACGTATAAGTCATAGTATTTTATTAGCATTTGTATATATATATATATATATATATATATATATATATATAGACGTGACATTTGATATCAGATAACGCTTAGGCTCAAAATATATGTTCAAAATATAATAACAACAAATGCACAACGACATACTATATTTTAAAATTTACTATTTGTTGATGCAGCAAATAATAATTATTTAAAGATCGAAACATACGTATTAATGAACTAATTACAAATACTAAATTTATCATGGTTTTACTTGATGATTTCAATAAGTAACAAGTGCAATTAAGTTATTCGTTTACTTTAGAAGTTTAGATCCGATCAATATTCCTATTACCTATAAGCGGGTATAGATTTGGGTAAAGTCATATAACTATTCAATAAAATCATTTAGGTTTCCTAATTTTTTCAATAGGCATCACTTGCAATACAAGTCACATTCAATTCAATTACAAGGCATCACATTCAATACATACTGGAGTCTCAGATTTAAACGATTTTCTGTCTTGGGCTGCTTCGATGTTAACCTGATCCGTTAGTATCCAAGCACTGTCATTCCAAAACTCTACATCACATTTACGAAATTTATATTAGACCAAGCATACAAACTAACAACCTGAGTACGAGGAATATTTCGAAAAATATCCTCAGGCCAAATATCCTATTCGATGGGATGCAAATAATAAGTCAACAGCCGGGTAGATCTTTTCCTCACTCGCTTATCTCGAATCTTTCAAACAATGCAGGTCTCCAAAATTCGGTAGATGCTAATTATTAAAATAAATTTCTAAGAAAACGTAAATATATTACACATATCTTACTTTTGCCAATTGAAGGATTAAAATAATTGATTATTTATGAAACTAATATATTTAAGAACGAAACAGTCTATAAGAATTGATTTAGTCAACAAATATATAATATTTACATAAATTCACGTGTCTTTCCATGTGGCAGGACTATTATATGCTTGTACTTATATATCCTCACAAAAAGCAAAAAAGGAATCCCTTGTCTTACTCAATTCTACCTTGTTTTCTGATTTTCTGTCTTTATACTTCCTACCTCTGTCTTGTTAAAGAGGACGATGTACATTTGATAGACAAACAGACAGAGAGGGAAAACAAACCGTAAGTCAGAAATTTTATGTAAATGCAAACGTTGAAAGATGGCCCGCGGGTCAAAGGCCAGGATTGGCCCGTCAATCAATTTAAACGCATACGTTTCGTCTGACATACGTGTTTACAGTATTTTGTATGACCATGAGATATTCGTATAAGGATATGTGCTTGTACCGTACGACCGTACGTAATTTTATAGAAAGAGAATGCTTGAATTTGAAGTCTGTTTATGTGTATTTTCTTTAAACTAATACACTTGACGTTCCATCAAAAATACAACTGATATAATTGGAATTGATATAAAAAAAGTGTCAAGACAGTCTTATAAAACCATTCAAATAATGAAAATTTATAAAATATTCATAATTTGTTTCTAGTTAAGAATATATAGATGTATTATGGTTTTAAGAAGTATAACTATTTGTTAAGTACGCTAACTGCATATTGACGTTTAGGAAGTTTAAATTGACTTAAAAAAATGGAAGGTAAGGGTGGATACGCATTTCTGGCATATGTAATAGCTTTCATCAGTATCCTCTGCTGTAACCTCGAAAGATTTTCAATTTGGCTTGCCAGCCAAAAGGTGTGCACTGAGCAGAGCGTTGGTTTTCATTAAGGAATGCAATGAGGCGAGCTGAAACCAAAGGGTACTATTGAAGGCTAGCACCTATGCCAAAAATGCGCATCTACTCTTACCTTCAAGTTTTTAAACCAATTTGAACTTCCTAAATTATACTTCCTGAAAGTAATACCATCAACATATTCTTAATTAAAATCTGCGTCGCGTATGCTAATACTAGAGATGATCTAGGTGTGGTAATTGCAAAATATAGGCGATCTTTAATTCATAATAGTTTGGATGATATGCCACCATATTAAATTGTCTGTGCATTGATTAATTAGTGTAACTGCATTTAATTTCATAAAATATCTTTAATAATATAGACACACAATCATACTTATGTAAAATTCATATAGACAGATTTTCAACTTGGCTTGCCAGTTGAAAATATAGACACACAATCATACTTATGTAAAATTCATATAGACAGATTTTCAACTTGGCTTGCCCCGAATGTGTGCACTGAACTAAGGGATGCATTAACGAATGTAATGATACGAGGTGAAAGCAGAAGGTACTAATGAACACTATCACCTATGCCAGAAATGAGCATCTATCCTTACTTTCCATTGTTTAAACCTATTTGTCTTCCTAAATGTCAAAATGCAGATTCGAAATAATTAACTCACTTAATAAATATATATGGTGTCAAGATTTCCTTTAGACGTCTGCAGGGCTCTAAAAAAGGTTTGAATTACTTTTTGGCGAACAAATTAATGCCCTCATTAAAATAATGTTTTCGACAATGCAAGAATAATTTGTAATAAACTGATTATTGCAATTTTTGCCTCCTATCCCCTAGGTCTCCTCTAAAAGCAAAAACTAACCTAAATATACTATATCGTTCGAAAACTCCCAATATCCTATGTCTCATTGTCGGTCCAGCCACATCTTACTTTGATAATTCGATCAAATACCTTCGTAAAGACACGACTCGCATACTGCTCGAACATGATGAAGCGCTAACTAACTTGAACGAATCTAAGCTTCGATATTTTTTAGTGCACAACTGCAAACTGTGGGTACTAGAATAGCTCAAATGGAAAAGTCTATTGGATTTGCATCTAGTAAAGTCAAAAGACAAGTGCGTCGAGGACAAGTTGAAAAAATGGGCAAAATATGTACAAGAGCTTTTTTGTTACGAGCGTCCAGATCAGAGCCCATAAGCCTCACATCTCAATGAACCGAGTTTCTACATAACAATGGAGGAAGTTGTGCGAACCATCAAATTACAAAAAATAGGTAAAGCCGTCGGTCGAAACCATTAAATTAATAGCAGAGGGGGAGGACACGAGGCTGAAGCTCTAAACAGCACTATTTAATACCATTTATAGAGTCGGCAACATAGCTTCAGACTGGCTCACCTCCGTCTTTGTTACTCTGCCGAAGAAAATCAAAGCCACAAATTTTGACGGCTATATGATGAAAAGCCTAATGTTCCACGTAATGAATATCTTCCTGCGCATCATACACACTTGAATATATAAGAAGTGTGAAGAGTTAATCGATCCAACTCTGTTCGGCTTTAGAAAAGGCGGAGGAACTCTCGAGGCACTTTTTTTAATATACTCACATAGAAATGCAGAGATGTGGAAATACAGAAGGGTGTGTACGAAAGGTTGTGTTCTATCTTCCCATTTATTCATTCTGAAACTATATTCACAGAAGCACTGAGGGAATCAATATAAGTATCAAGATGAACGGTAAAAGAATGAACAGCAACCTCCGCAACAATGGCCTACAATGTCGCAGATATACAGTGAGCTATGGATTTTATCGTGGCAAGTGCATTTCGGTCTCCTCGTGAACGTCAAGTACACAAAGCTTCAAGCAACCAAGACCAGCTGTTTTATGTATTAATGATAGAGCCGTCGAACAAGTTCATACATTGCGATGAATGAACGAAGTCATCTGTAAATCGAGGTCAAGGTTAAAATCGAACAGGCTCGCCGAAACCTTTTCACCTCATGCGACCTAAGTCTTCAGCTCCGTGCGTGATTATTGCGCTGTTGCATTTTTCCTGCACTACATTGGATACGAAAGCCAGACATTCAACCAGGAGATGGAAAATCGTCTAGTCGCTTTCGAAATATATCTACACCGAGTATGTTGGACAAATATTTAGAGCTGATGAGAACTATCAAGGAAAGGAATACATCGCACACATTATGCATCGTGAACAGTATAAGATCCTCCAACTATTCATCGAAGGGAAAATTCAGAACAAAAGATCATTAGCTGGAAGATCATTAGCTGGTCAGAATTCATTGCTGAAGGATCTGAGGAGATGACTTGGACGAACATCGATAGAGATCTTTAGGGGTGCAGTTTCTCGAGCCCAGATAGCTAGTTGGATCGCCAACATCCGTGGGGAGAAGGCGCTATGAAAAGAAGAAGAAGAAGAAGAAGAACCTATTTTGATTGATACGAGCTTTATGTAATACCTGAAAAACCATTTCAGCGTACTCGGTGCCATTTACATTTGCCATTTGCAGCCAGGTTACAAAAATACAAGCGGAGAGCGACCATTAGCAGTTACTGCAGCCCATATGCAGTTACTGAGAGACAAAAAGACCAACGAGTGGATACGCCAACAAACGAAAGTCGTTGATGTCATGACACGAATGGCATCACTCAAATGGAACTGGGCAGGACACATAGCCAGAATGACTGATGATCGTTGGACCAAAGCCATTCTACCCGGTGGGGACCACCCAGTTGGACCAGTGTGGACCACCAAAAATAAGGCCAATGGGAAGACCACCGGAGCGATGGACAAACGACATCAAAAGAATAGCAGGACATACGTGGCAACAAGTGGCAATTGATCGTGAAGAATGGAGAAGAAAAGGGGAGGCCTACATCCAGCAGTGGATATAAATGGGCTGTACAAGAAAAAGAAGCAGCCCATATCATCACCTGAGCAGGCTAATTACGACTGGTGGCGAAACTTGTTTACAAATTCAGATTAGTAGTCAATTCTCGTATTCCCATATAGAATGACCTTTCACGTAGCCATTCCTGATCGTTTTACTTGCTTACAAACTGTTCAATGATTTTGCAAACAAAACTTTCAAAAACAATTACAGGTTCAAGTGCTTTGGAGTAATTGTTTAATTAGGAAAACAACGGTGCTCCTATTCCAAAATAGTGTTTTGTCCAAATAACAAGAATAAAATATGTGACGCGTTTCGACACTACAACTGTGACATCATCAGATTTTAGACTTTAAAAGTTGATAAAGTTAGAGGAAGAAAATCTTTTTATGAAACCATATTGATGATGTTAAACTTAACATAAATTGCAAAATAATTGGTAAAACAAGGTACAATTCACATTATTTTAACACACTTTGACACAAATTTTGTTTTTAAATTTTACAAGTGGTTTCATCGTGAA
The DNA here is from genome assembly GCA_009867245.2 of Adranes taylori. Lineage (NCBI taxonomy): Eukaryota > Metazoa > Arthropoda > Insecta > Coleoptera > Staphylinidae > Adranes > Adranes taylori. The sequence goes on from WYDF02251536.1 coordinate 6,226, forward strand.
AACGATGAAGCATGTGACTTCACGTGGCTTCATCGTTCTTTAAACACCATATGCATCATTATGTTTCCTAAAATAAATGCTTTTCACGGTGAAGCCACGTGTGAAATTTAAAAAGAAAATTGTTAAAATAATGTCAAAAATATTCTTTTATAAGTTTTAATTTTTCATTTTATAGTTTTAATAACATGTGAATTGTAACTTGTTTACCAACTCAATTACTTTCCAATTTACTTTCCAGTTTAAATCTGTAATTTTTGGTGGATTTTAACATCATTAATATGGTTTTACAAAAAATATTTTGTTACTCTAACCTTATCAACAAGTCTAAAGCCTGATGATGACATACTTGTAGTATCGAAACGCGTCACATATTTGATTCTTGTTCTTTTTTAATAAAACGCTATTTTGGAGTAGGAGCACCGTTGTTTTCCTAATTAAGCATACTCTTTTTACAACCACATCTTCATCTGCTCAGGCTTAAAATGAAGATGATTTGTCAATATTTTCCTTACACTTCAGTTAGATAAATGCATTTCTTGGGCGATTTTTCTGGCGCTTTACCTCGGATTTCGTTGCTTTCGAGCCTTCATTTTACGAATCGTATCTGGACCATCTTTATAACATTTTTTACACTACCACAATCGTTGTAACAATTTATGGTTCGCTCGAGCTCTTTGCATATGCTTGTGCTCTTTAATAATAGCTGAATTCGATTTTACGGCCAAATAAAGTACAATGACACTTACATTTGAAATCCATGGTTACTGCTTTTTTAATCAAAATTCTTTCGTTCGTTTGCTGACAAATAAATGAAATAACGGTATATCAAACTTGAGCAAAATATATTATACAGTTTTACAGTTGTATCGGTGTGAAATTGGGTTGCGGGCATTTCATAGGTCGCACCCTGTAGTGAATAGACACGACTATTCATTGTTCAAAAATTTACATTGTTCAAAAATCAAAAATTTACCAATAAATCAATACAAACGTACGCAGTAGGGGATTTTATGGTGTTTAACCCCCCACCCCCACCCGAAAAGTGAAAGAGTCGTAATTTTACTTTTCGGCCCCTGATAGCGTACGCCCCTGATACAAACTGAAAAGAAAATAACATACTCATAGAAAAAAAGCAGAAAAAGAAAATCTTTAAATACCGTTTCCCCTTTCGTTTCTTCCGTTCGTCCCATTTTTCCCTTTCTCCCCTTTGCTTTCTCTTTGCATTCTTTCTCCCTCTATACTTCCTTTCTACCTTGCATTATTGTTCTCATTATTACTGTTTTCTCTGCTTCCAGTCCCAGATATATCCTCTTACTCTCCCCTTCCCTTCTTTAATCCGTTTCCTACATCAACTCCTGTTATGACTTTAGCCAATAATTCCACGTTTGTTCTTTCCTTCCACATATTCTGTATTTCCTCTCACACTCCTTTACTCTCTGTCTCCTTCCTCTTTCTCTCTCTCTCTCTCTCTCTCTCTCTCTCTCTCTCTCTCTCTCTCTCTCTCTCTCTCTCTCTATATATATATATATATCCACATCTTTATCATGTTCTACTGAAGCTCTTTATCATGCTCTACTCTCACGCTTTTCCCAGATGTTAAATATTTTGTCACTGATTCTTCAGTCACTGATCATTTCTGTTATACTGTAACGCCTAAAAAGATATTAGACATGTTCACTAATTGTGATTCAAATATAAAGTTCTTTCAACTTTTTAAATATATAATCCGAGGGAAACGCGATTTATTGGACACGTGCAAATTCAATACAGCACACGTCTTGCATCTTTTAGGATCCGCGGAGAGATAAAACTTTTCCATGATGTGGAAGAAATTGGTGGTCAAGAGAAAACCGAAGTAGTTTCGATGAGAATGTGATTTTATACTCCTGTGGTTAGAAAGAGATCATTTAAAGAACTAATTTATGCAATGTAGCTTTAATAGGGAGGAGTGAAACACATTAACTTGCTTTATGCAAGGTTCGCCCGCCAGAGGTCATCACGATCAACAGAAAATATTTAAGGAAATATTTTAATAGGGCAGAGCTCAGAATTTTGTTAGTAATTGATAGGTTTGGTGCAGAAAAAAGTTTATCTAGAAATACGCTCATTATTTCTCAGCATCTCTCATTATTTTTCTGATTATTATCTCAGTATTTAGTCAGTATGCACATTATTCTCCGAGTTTTGCTTTGAATATTATTAGTTTTTTTACGTTTAAAAATACGCAATTTTTCCTGATAAAAATTATGTCTGGGATACAGATATGAGTAAAATATTTATTTTAATATTTATTTGGGTTAAATGAACTAAAACACACAAGGTTTTTAAATTTTATTCTAAGTAAATAATTTGATTTCAATTTTTCATTTCAAACCAAGCTAACAAATACATACCATTAATTTAAATGTTATTACTAGTTTCTATATTAATTTCTTGACCAACAATAAAATCTTTATGAAAGTTTAACAAATCAGAATTGCACTATATTCTGATTCTGTATTAATTCCTCCCAGATCTTCCTTGTAAACTAAATGCACCTTGGGCATTATTTTATTTATTTCCCCCTGGAGGGAAAACTGCATTAAAATTAACATTTATGTAATATTTGTTGTATTACTATCTCAAATTCGTTAACAATAGAGTGTTTAAAACCTTGATGCGTCTTATTTGAAGTTTATTTATTTAATTCATGAGTTGTACTTATTTTATTAAGGTAAAATCTTTGGCCGTATTCACGCAAGTGCTCTAATAATTATTGTTTAATTGTAAAGTGCATTCGTGCATAGATATTCCTACAACCCCAAAATAGTAATGCATAAATTCTTTTTCCACTTTTCTCGCTATCTACTGGGTGAATATGACTTTTTTCAAAGTTGCACAGTGGATGCTAACTTATTAAAGATAGAAAAGTTTTATTCCGTCAATATTTATAAATTTCGCTACAAAATGGAAATGTTTTTCATTATTTTTTCTTAGTATAGATTATTTCTAAATATTTGCAGCAAAATTTGTCAGGTATTCTTCTAACACAGTAAAATTTTTGGAGAGACTGTACATATCAAATTTAAATAGCGACATACAGAAAAGAAACTTAATAACTGGACAAATATGAAAATGACCACCCTATCTGACGTCAGTTCTTTCCCATCTAAATCGCACAAAAGATGTAATTTATTTCGGAAAGGATAAGATTTAGCAAAGAAACTTTATATCAAGTGTATAGGATTATTTTCTCTTTTTTATTGAATTACGATCACTAGTATATAATAAAATACACAATGTAGTTTTGTTAAGTTTTTATTTCGCGAGATTTGCACTGCTCGTAAGCGCGTTCGTCTTTTTCGTCCGTCGATCGTGTATGGTGTGGCCGGCCGATTAAAGAAACGTGGCCTCCCCGCATGCAAGATAAGTGCCTTGTAACGCAGCAGGCATTGGGCCTAATTAGTACTCGTGGATATCACGCTGTGTGCGTGAATCGTTCTCGCCGTACGCGCCCCGATCGAAGACAAGAAACTCATTGCTTATATCGATGTGCAACATGCATATAATATGTGTTCCACGTTCCAATAGCACCACATATAAGGGACGCCAGTTGTATGGATGTTTATGTGTGAGCGTGATGTTACAGGTGTACATTATATTCTAATACAGTGTTTCTCAACCTATGATATGCGTACCCTAAGGGATATGTGAAATGTTGGACCATGTCTAAGATGTAATACTGAATTTTCTAGCAGTTTGAAAATAAGAGAAAAGTTGTTGTAAGTACCAACTGGCATTTCCAAACCGAATTAAATTTCAAACTTAACTCCATTGTGTTCGACATTTTACAGCGCCATGTCAGTATCAAAAGTAAATATTGCCTTACTTTTACACATGGATCTTCTTCTTTCTCGAAACTGCTTATGCTGTCAGGCTTGCATACGCCTTGCTGTCCAGAGCGAGACGCCGTATATCCGGCAATGTTTTTCCTAGCCTGGCTGCAAGTCTCGACCACATTCTTCCACATTTCCTCATCTCCACATTTCCTCACCTGGTTCCAAGTCAATCCACATTGATCCATGTGTAAAACAGTTACACATGGATCAATGGTTATAATTTGGTACTCTTCAGAAAAGAAAAATTACTGAATTAGTAAATGATTTCATTTCATCATCGGTAACAATTCTTACGATAAACAACCTAAGGAGAAGTTATCGCAATAAAATTAATCTTCTACTTCTAGTACCAGTTTTCTAACCGAAAAAAATTAGAAAATGATGTGAAGAATATTTGTCATACGGATTCATCCGTAATTATGGAGAACGTTTCTGGGCTTGAATGTATTGTTTACGGATAAATACTATCTAACGGAGCTGTGAAGCCTTCACAACTTTCACTGACTGTTTTTAAACGTTTGTTCGAAAAAGAAAATAAGTGAAATATAGTTACGTACTTGTCCTCTGCTTGTAATTATGAAGTTGCTGTTGATCGCGTCAGTTACCGTATCGCCATAAAGTCTTCCATAAAATTTGTTTTTACCCAGGGCTCAGTTGGTTAATGATTATGTTCCGAAAATTAATGCTATCCTACTCACAGTTTCTCGTAGAATCAAAGAAATTTCTGTTAATATGGAGGAGACGATTGTAAGAGAAATCAATAACAGGACATATTTTTCATTCAGGTTGATGTAGCATAATTTACCGTTTTAATAGTTATTGTAAGATACTTGAAAGGAAATTAATTTGCCGAAGGATTTTTGCTTTATAATTTTATTTCTGAACGAAATTGAAAATGGAGTATTAATTGTATCGAAACGTTGATGTCACTGAAATTCTAGATATTCATATATAGAAACGTTAATCTAATTCAAATTGCTCAAAATAATGCTATACCGGAATTTTAATACAAAATTGAATTGAACGTATTCATTGTATCGAAACGTTGATGCCACTGAAATTGTAGATAATCATATATATAAAATCATTATATTGCATTTAACCTAGAAATCTACTTTTGCTGTAGGTTTTTGTTAACCTTTATTTTGCCATCTTTGTTACTAGTTTGTGGCCATGGTTGGCGAGCCTTGATCACTCATGGAGCTATGGAACTGCCCTGATGATGTGTGTTTCTTGCTGATTGCATTACATGTTTCCGCAACGTTGCAGATATCCCCTCTTGGATGATTTTTTATTCTAAGAATGAGCTTGTCTCTAATGACTTCTGCCATTTTCATCACATCTTTTGCTTGGCGTGTCTGCCATCTCTGTATTTCTAACGAACCACTGAGCACCTTCCTGCGAAATTTTTTGTCAGCTATCCTGCACCTTGCTTTTTCATGACCATTTACTCATATTTCGTTCCCGTACATCAGCTGAGGCCTCAGTATTGTGTTAATCATGGTTCTGCTCGCCAATCAGCGTACATGTCATCAAATTTACATGTTATCACTTCTGTCAGTTACTGGTTATCTTTTTACTAAACAATCATTAAAGATTGGACCTGTGGAGTGCTGAAAAATTGCAACCATAGTCTTATTGCGGGAAAACGGATTTTTACTTTCTTGGCGGACACGTTTCTCGGGAGAAGTTCATTGTTTTGATTGTATTTTCATTTCTGGAGTATATTGATCGAACCAGATTCTATTTACTAGTACATATCGTTGAAACAAATCTCTACGAGGTCATAGTTGATCAGCGCTACCCCTAACTTGCGGTTCATTCACAATATTGTATATACGTTCGGTTGAAATGTTTATATCCTTAGCAATCGGCGATTGCTAACGCAAAGAGCATTGACTTTATTAATCATTTCAGGGATAATTTAATCAAATGACTGTCCCTGACGTTTTGCATAATCCGTTTTGTATATTTCTTCGGTTGCTTTAATTGCTTTTCCACAACTGAAGGAGTTTACAGAAATTGATTTTTCTCCATATTTCACACAACGAAAATAGTTTTCTTTAATTAGTAAAACATAACGGTCATTTAGTATTTAAAAAAAAATCTGAGCCTTTGTTTTCTTTATCATCCAAGCAATCTGGCCAACCTTCAATATTAACAGCATCTTCGTCGAATTCTCATCTTTTTGCTGCTAGTCGAATCGGCATTGCTTTTCGGTTTTTTCCAAACTATTGGTACTGCAAATCTCATCTGACGAGATCCATTCAACCAACCAATCAACAGCGTTACATATTAATTGCAGCAACTGTGAGGGGCTTAGGACCTCTCCAAAAATAGGTGATCTGTGGAACAATAGAGTTATATTTCTTTTGAGAAAGAAGAAATATATGAAATTTTGATATAAACATCAGAAACATGGTGGCAGCTGGTAACATAATCATTATAGCGAAAGTTTTGCCAATTTTTGGAAAACTCGATTATTTATTATATCACCCTCGTACGAAATAATTTTCTAATTAAAAATTCGTATTTGCAATGTAGAAATTGTCTAATTCATTTTGCCTTTCCGTCTGGCGCAATCATTTAGAAAACACAATACAGTAAGCGTTGTTATGGAAACACGCCAGATCGTATATACGAGCATTACGATTTTGTAAGAGGAAATGTAATATTTCTTGTTACGTCATATCGTATTGACGGAATAAATTTGAAATTATCAGATGAGGATTTTTGTTATTTAGCTAAAGTAAAAGTATTCAGGTTCCTAGATATTTGAATTTTCTTTCTTATACTCATTTCTCATGTTTCTTATACTCGTTTCTCATGCATACTTTTTTTTTATTAATCCAACAAATAAAAAGAAAACACAAGAGGAGAAAACATTAATTTAAATAAAATCTCAATTCCTCTTGTAGAATATTATATGTACACATCATTTGCTGATAGACAAAAAGATACAGTCTGTTAATATTAATTTATATCGGCATAAGAAAAGCTTCCGCCTATGACAGCTTCTTCGCCTACGGATGAAGTGTATAAACTACTTTACTCATACCCTAAATTGTTTCTAGTGCCGTTTCGTCAGTCTTGTCGACTGGGGACTCTTCGACAACGATCAAAACACCTACTCCTTGATCTAGTATACCATGAAATTTTCCATCCAGAATGATTTGTGACATTTTTTCTCTACTTGTGCCATTAGGAACTTGATTATCTTTGCAACATATTCCACTTGTACTTTGGAATATAGTACAAGTCGATAAATAAATAAGTAATAACATATCCTCTTGCAACGTTCCAAGATGTGCACGAATAATTACATCATCCTCTAATTCATGTTTAAAAAAATCTTGAGTCTGTTGAAAATCGGTCAATATAGGAATCTACAAATTTAGTCAAATAACAACACACATAGATATGCAACCAAGTAGACAGAGCTGCTTAGTGTTCGTTAGCGAGCATTCGCATTCTGAAGCAAGAGTATGGTCTAGATATGTCGCGAAATATTCGTGCTCGCGTCGTGAGATGTTCACGTTCGTAAGCAAAACCATGGTCTCGATTCGTTGTATGGTCTAGATATGTCGCGAGTTGTTCGCGCTCAGGAGTAGGCTCGTGGTCTAGCCTCCGCCAATCCCTACTATTTAATTGCGTTTGTACCAATGGATGCGATGAATATTGGCGATTCTAGATGCATATATTTTGAACAGAGATGCTCTTAGTGAGTAATTAAAAGTCTGTACAGGAGAGTTATAGGCATAGTGAGGAAAAATTGCCAAATCTCAAGGGAATTCATAAAGGAAAGACTGGCTACTCTTATAATATTCATGGACTAAGTTATCAAAAATGTAAGAGGCGAACTAGTAAATGCAAAATAGGAACAAGATGAGACCAGTATGGATACAGGCACTAGTATACGCAGATGATATGGTTCTTTTGGCGGCTAGTAAGAGCAAAGTTATGCACCTCATCACGAAATAAATCATAGGATCTTTAAAGCTAAGAATCTATACTACAATATCAATAATATTATTATAGGAAAGAGAGAAGTTAGCAGAAAAACAAAAATGAGAATATACAAATCACTATATCTCTCAATGTTGATTTACGGATCTAAAAGCTAAAAGCTAGATATTACAAAATGGTTGGAAAGACAATAAGAGATATGAATCATTAATTTTGGAAATTCTGGAATAACATCCTGATGACTTTTGAGACCTGGAAATAATTTTTCAACATAACAGCTCATCCCCTGATACATCGATAATCGATAGGATGTTGGGATGCAGTAGCCAACTCCGTCTCCCTATTTAAACCATTTAGGCTTCTTATGAGGCTATGTAAAATCTAGCCTACGCTACGCAGCCCAGTATTGAAGCTTTGGAGTAATGGCTCACTTGAACACTGAATCACAGAAACACTTGAATAAGAATTTTATAATAGGTTTTTATGCATTTTCCATTTAACGAATTTATATAAGAATTTGGGACAGACTCTTGCTCGCGACGCTGCTACTGGAGAGTCAATCGATACCACAAATAGTGCGTCTACTAAAATAACAAATTATATTTCCTAAAATATAAATCTCGGGTGCCAGGTCACTTTAACGTGAAACCGCCCGTTGGAAGTGTTCTCTTGATACCACCGGTCCTCAGTGGACTCACTGAGAGCACGGGCAGCTAAATACTTGAGTAGTCAAGTTCGTATTCTTGTGAACAGTAAACGCGTTGTATCTGCGGCGACTGTCGCTGGCCTGTCCGCTCTGCTCGCTTTGGCTTGGCTCGGGCAGCCGCTATCGCTGGCTGCTGCTGCCGACTGACTTAAAGTTCGCAAATAGCATAAATTATTTTCATAATTTCACGCCTATTTAAGCTAAAGTTCTAAGCCGTCTGTTTGATTCTACTCTGTGTGATAGCATACGCAATAACACAATTCTCTTTACGTGCGGTATTCATACATTACCGTGTAAGCAACCAGACACGTGGCGAACAGTGATGAGCGAGCACACATATTAATCATTACATCGGACGTTGCTAGTATCTTTACATATTAAACAGCATAACCAAAATCCCCTACTCTTTATACGTACGACAAACATAGCGTTAAGCGCGTTCACGGCTATATATATATATATATATATATATGCCGCAGCAGCAGATTATACGTATGTACAGCATATAATGCGTTCCAATGTTAAATGCGGATCACGTGATTTATTGATTTACTTAATATAATAAAGGCCCAAGTGACAAGCTTTCTTACAAGTTTTGGTATCATGAGTTTTGTCGTTCATATTTTAGTTGATTTTTGGCAGGACAACTTAAATGAATCACAAATTGATTAGTGGTATCCTAAAATATTTTAACGCAATGTTTTTATATTATTTGTTAAAATAAATACAATTCTTGATTATAGATGTTAACCAGCGCTTAAATGAGATATTTAGTATTTCCATGAGACAAATTATGGTTTCCATGTAAAGATAAGTTTCAAAATGTTGCAGGAACGTCATCTTTAATAATTATGTCACTATTTATGTAAGTTAAACCTATTTGATCTATATTGAAGTTCGTTCTTCAATTTCTTCCTGTACTACAACTTAGAACGGGACATTAGACATACAGGTGCGCATTTAATTTGTCATTAAGTGGAGGAAATGATATGGATTCTCTTCACTTATAATAAATCATCTTGCCTTAAGAGCAATATTGTAGTTATTATTAGTTTAGGTGTAAAACTTTATATATACGTACATGTTCGGATTGCGATTGAGTCAAGAACTTAATTATCTTAAACTTGTATAGGCAATGTTATGGTTTGGGGGTTCAGAAATGCTAGTGTCAATTGTAGTAGCATGGACAAAATAAATTATTTTGTATGACAAAACCATGGTCTAATTAGATAAATTCTTAGAAAGATTATATATCTATATATTATTATGTGATCATAAAATATTGATATTTAACTAGAATCCTCTGTGAAATAAGGCGAATATTTAAAATCTAATTTAATGGAACTTAAAATGAAAGATCGTTAATAACCGAAATCTATGTGCTATCATCTATCGGTTCCATTGATGAAAACATCGACTCTTATTTATAATAGAACCATGGACATGGCAAAATTAGAATCACTAGCTTAGCATTTGTATTCTTTTATTAGTTTATTTGATCGTACGAGCATCGGCAGGTGTCTCAATAATATAAATCAGGGTATAAATCATAGTAATTTATAATCTCTGCGCCTATATATATTTTTTTCTTTCTCGTTTATTTTCTCAAAATATTCAATTATTTTCATAGAAGTAAAATTTTAAGCCAGCGTGTTACTAGTTTATCTCTCTATAAACGTGAAACACTTGCATATTGTACAAATTGCTGCTTCAATAAAATGCTGGTCTAATAATCTAGAAGAAGTTATTCGATTTTTGTATCATAGAGGAAAATTATAATCATCTAACGACCTACCAAGTAGTAAAATATTAGTTGCAATACTAATTAAAGATAACAGCACCTTCACCATATTGTCGCATTTAAATTTGCGGGTTGCTTTTACTCCCTAGCGCGACGGGAAGGAGAAAATCTTTTTAATGGGAGATGTAGTGATTCCTTCCTGCCCTGCGGAATCCTTTCGTATAATAACTACAAAATTGCGATACAGTTTAATGTCCACTTCAATTGATCTACAACTGAATGAAGTTGTAATCCCTAGATTCCCGATAGCTCTTAAAATAAAACACTAGATTTTGCCATTGGTAGGGCTAGGAATACTTGTCTTCTAGATTAAACATAATTCAACTAAACTCTGCGCAATCCTATCATCCACAAATCATCTCTTAGGCGTTCCTTAGGCTTTTTAGTTAAGGCTTTTGAATAACAGAAATATTGCAATTGCAATTGAAAAATTGCAGATAAAATTATAATTTGTACTAAATAAAATAAAATAATAATAAATATGGTATAAATAAAAATGACGATCAGTTCTCGTCGAATAGATTCGCAAATGATTTATAAAATTATTCTACTTACAGTTTTCGTCATTCCCACCATTACAAACTTATTTAATAATTACGCACTCTTACCTTATTCATTCGTTTCAATTTATTTTAAATTATCTCAATAAAAAAACTAGTTTAATAATCAACTTAATTTATTTTATTCAAAATATTTAACATGCCCCGATACTTATTCACACAATCCCTTAGAGACATATATTTTTAATAAGGATTTTTAGCAGTTTGTTGTTATAGTACTTTCATTTCTAATTTAGTTATAGGTACTTTTTATATTTTTTAGAATCATTCTTCTGAAAGTCCAATTGAGGAGGGAAAACTCAAACAGAGTTTTGTCACATCCGAAAGTATTTTGAAAAAACACAAAAAACTTGTATAGAGCAGATTTATAAAATTTTCTTGGTAATAGCTTTTACAGATTCCAAATAGACTCTAGATTAAGTTTGAAGATAGTTTTCCAAAATTTATGCATAAGAAGTATGAAAAAAGTGAAATATAATTGGACTCAACACGTTTTGACTTAACTAAATGGACAAGCATGTTTTGAAAGAAAGCAATTTCGACAAAGCTCAGTTTGATCTGTTTATTAAAAATGTTTAGCTACTCAAAACATTATTTATAATAATTGGCTTTCAAAATGGTTTAATGCAGGATTTACTGGAGTTCAAGTTTACTGCATGATTTTCCTATGTATGGTTTCAAATTTATGCAATTATTTTTTGACCAGTGCCGTCCATCAAAGTAAGAATACACGGTATTAGAGGGCTATACCTATAAAATTATAAAATCTGTCAGTTTCATATTTCAGGCAATTATGACAAGGAGAAAACAATCTATCACTTTCATTTGTATCAGGATATATTCCACACACAAAGGTACTTTAAATTTGTGCAATTATTTTTCGACCAGTGACCTCCACTTGGGTAGCAATACGCAATACACATAATTGGAGGGCTGTACCTACAAAATAAGTCAATTTCATATTTCAGGAGATTATTACATGACAGGAAAACAATTTGTATCACCTTTATTTGTATTAGGATATATTCCACGTTCAAGGATACTTCAACTTCGTCCAATTATATTTTGACCAGTGCCGTGCATCAGGGTAGCAATGCACATAATTAGAGGTCTATATCTTTAAAATTTGTTAGTTTCATACTTCAGGCAATTATTACAAGGAGAAAGGCTAGTATTTAGAAAAAGGCTGTAAACTCTTGAGCACCAAAGATCTTAGCGCATTCAACAAAAATATTGATAGTATTAGAAAAGCAAAAAAGAATTATTCTGAAACTGAAAGAAGAAGTTGATAAGATTGCAAAAACCGTGAGACGGAAACAGGTTTTTGAAACGACCTAACTGCAAATAAATCTATGATTGTTAAAACATGAAACAACTACAAGTTTCACGATGAAAATGACAACTACCTTGTTTCCTTAAGAAAGAAAACTAATATACACAAACCTCCCAACAAAATGATTGGTGAAAATTCAGAAGGACAGAAACTTAAGCTGTAAGCATAAGATGAACGTTAAGCATGAACGATTACAGTGGTATACAGTGGTACTTATTATCTTTAATCTCCGAACAGCTGCTGAAAATAGTTGTTGAAACAGTGCCTGCACTACGACTTAACAGCAAAAAATATGTGATTGTGAAAACATTAAACATCTGCAGGTTTGAGGATCAAAATGATAAGTACTTTGTTTCTTTAAACTTCCCAACAAAATGTTTGTTGAAAATTGGGCTGAAGGACAGCAAGTTAAATATGAACGATTATAGTAGTATAAAGACATTATCTTTAATCTCCCAACAGCTGCTGAAGAAGAAGATGCGGACCAATGTGACTTTTTACTAACAAAAGTTGAGTGTCTTGCACATTTGAGACATAAATGTTTATTATTACGGAGCCTATGTTCTAATAGGTTTTTAGCCTTTTGTATACTTTATTAGGTTATTAGTAAATCAATATTATTTCAATTGCAGAGTGTTCACTCAATAAAATTATTGTTTAGTAATAAATTCGTTACTTAAACTAAGAGGAGATATCTTATCACGATTCCTACACTCTCAGATAAGTCTATTAGAGATATCTTTATTAGACTTCGAGACCGTTCAATAGAGCTCGACACCGTCGTACATATATGTATTTTTTCAGGAGGAAGGTTTTCATGCTAGACACATTGTTTTAACTCGGCACTAGATGACGCTGTAGTATATCAACTTTTACACTGTTCAACCGATCGTCATGAAAATTTATATACGTAGGTATTTGAGTACGAAGAATATTTTTATGCTATCCACTTTTTGTAGCTCGCCACTAGATGGCGCTGCAGCACATCAACTTCTACACCGTTCAACCGATCGCCATGAAATTTTTTATGCTTATGTATTTGATAACAAAGAATATTTTATGCATTCCACTTTGTTGTAACTGGCAGCAGAAAAACCATGTCCATGTCGCTGGCAGTGGCAATTAGCCCATGTCGCTGACCGCGGTAAAGCCGCTAAATTAGACCAGGTGAGGGACAAAACAACGTTTTCCGAGTCCGCTAGTATATAATAAAAATGAATTGCTGTTTTGTTGGTAAGCGCATCACTTGAAAACTACTGGCTGGATTTGGCTAATTTCTTTTTAAAATGTTCCTACTGCTTTTTAAAAGGTTCTTATGGAAAGAAAAATTGAAATAGTTGCCCGGAAAATAGCAAAATTCGGAAAAAACTGGTTGGTAAGCGCATCACTTGACAATGGCTAGATAGATTTGGCCAATTTCCTTTTGAAATGTTCCTAACAGTCTGCACAATCTTCTATGGAAAGGAAAATTGAGCGTATGTGCACAAGTTTTTTGTGTTTTCTCAAAATACTTTTGGATGTGATAAAACTCTGTTTGAATTTTCGTTCTCAATTGCACTTTCATAAGAAACATTCTAGAAAATATAAAGATTTTAACCAGAAATAAATATATGCACGGCCTTTTCTATTTAACGTATTGTTTGCTTTAGTTGCGAATTGCATAATACATAGAAATAAAAATACATTATATGAAATACTGCAGTACATTTAGTTTATTTATTAAAAAATTTTTAATCGGGTAATCCCCGACACAGAACACTGATTTACATCAACAACAGCAGTTACCATTGAAACACAGGGATTGGTCAGTCACGTCCAGCTTAGATAATCTCACTTTTATTAGTGCAGTTAGTAACATGTTATGGTGTTTTCTTTAAAAAAATTTTTGTTTATTTTAAAAATATTTATAAGTTACCTACCTCCACTTTTCACTAAAATAGTTCGAGAATAATGGGTGCCATATATTCATTTATATGGGTGCCATAGTGCTTACTGCATCATAATTGAAAATACTATTAAATATCCAGTAAATTGTATAATGACACCCGTGAAAGTGGCAACATTGGAGGGTGTCAACTTGATAGATAGTTACTTTCGAGATATACAAAATGGGTCCCATTTAAATTTTATTTATCGGTATGTCATTTATGCATCGTTGCTATTTTCTATTTTCTTATTTTCTAT
>WYDF02251547.1:0-20651 GCA_009867245.2 Adranes taylori
ATATATGTGCAGTTTTACCGAAATAATTCTCTTACTTATTCATATTCTCAAACAAATAATGAAATATAATTCAGCACTAATTTAACATAACGTACTGCTAAATTGTCTCAAATAGTCAAAAAATTATGCTTTTCCAAAACAAATAATTAATTTCCTTTTATGAAAAATTAGGATAGTTGTTAAAGACAATAAACATGATTATTCAAATTATATTTGAATAATCATTTCGGTGAAATTAATTTTGGTGAATTAATCATTTCTTACCAATTTCGCGTCCATTGAAACTCCATTTAGTTGCGATGATTTGTTCCGTAGACCATTGAGGATCGTGGTTGGCATCATCTTTGTAAAACGTCTCGTGTTTGGGCGGATAAAATCGGTAGCCTTCAGGTACGCCCGGATGGCGTTTTAGAAATGAACCAGTGGCTAAACGACGAGTCACCCATTCAATTGGAATCATTGTACATTTTTTTGCGACAAACGCTTTGTCCGAAACCATTTTTACGTAGGCTGTTTTGATTCCTTCATTAATAAAGATTGTTAAACAGCGTTTAAGAATTCAGAACATATTCTTTCTTATAAGTTACCAAGAAACTTATAGCAAAACAGTTAAAAAAAGAAACTTATAGCAAAACAGTTTCTTTTAAAGTATCAAAATGTGCACTGTAAAAGAAAAAAGTTTTGAATGAAAAAAATTGTTATCAAGCATCAAGCTATAGAATCTTATCAACTTAGAATAAGATTCGAAGTACTCTAAAATTAATTTAGCTCTAAAATTAAAATACAATAAATACTTAGATAATTCCTGAAGCTGTTTATTTAATTTTGATAACTTGCAACATTCGCAAATTATGTTATAAAAATGTATTTTATAAATATTGAGAACATGATGTGAAAAACCTAACATACTACAGATCACAATTTCTTACCGACAGAATTTAAAATATCAAAGACTTTGGCATTTGTTCTTGTAGAGATGGCTGCTTTGCCTTCAAGACTATGTGATTTAAGTCCATCTCCCGCAGTTATTCTATCTTTACTGATCAGGATGCAATGGTCAGGTTTGGATGGTAAATCGAAAACTTGTTTGGTTTTACCCTCAATAATGAGGGATCCCAATTTCATTCCAGCAACTAAGAGGTAAACGAAAGTATACACACAACTTTATTATCAACCACTTTTACGAAATAAATATTAATAAAAAAAATATTTTATATTTCAAAAAATTTTAATAGTTAAATAAAAAAATTTTAAAATGTTTTTAAAACGGCTACACAAAACATGAAATTTAAAGTTCAGTGATATAATAATATTTTTCAGAATGGTGAAACAAAAAGTATTATTTCATAAATCTTCCCATTAGCTTCACATGTTTATCTTTCAGTATATTTGTTATCAATAATAATCACAAATGAATTTTCGGTGCGAACAATACGGCTATTGTTATATAGCTAAAATCTGATGTCCGATGATTTTCATTTTGATATTATATGAAACTGGACAAGAGCATTTTATTTAATCAATAATAATCTTCATGAATATTGACTGTGATGTACTTCAATATGCATGAAACACCTTGAATATAGAATCTTTGATTTTCTTACTTTGATAATTTTGATACTATTTGCAAGCACAATAGTTGTAAAAGTAATGTAGCCTTTTAATTTCTAAACAAACCAAGTGGACCAACTTAAAATATTTTTTTACAGTATAATAATATTAGTATGATAGTTTATTTTACAGTAATCATTATTTCTGAAAAACATCATTTTTAATGCAATAAAATGAAAAATGATTCCATTAACAGCAAATCAATGAAAGAAGTTAGAGAAATAGTTAGTAAAACTATTATATTTCACGAAATGAAGAATACATATAGTATTACTTTTACGCCGTACAAACTACTGTTGAAATAGGTGTGTTAATTAATTCGAAAACTGGTTAAGACTTTTAAGAGATTCAAATTGACTGAAAAAAGATCAGGTAAAGGTTAATGCATTTCTGGGATTCGGTGGAAGCTTTCGTCAGTACCCTCTGCTTTCACATAGCACCACTGCATTGGCTTACGACGCCAGCGCTAACTATGTGCACCACCTGCCTTGTTAAAGCAATTAGAAAATGATTTTATTACATACGTATAATTGTATGCTATGATATTCTATGCCTATGATAGATCTTATGTTTAAACGCAGTTAAAGAAGCAACTAACGGTGAGACAATCTATCAGGATGGCAACTCATCCAAACAATTAGGTATTTGTGTTTTTAGGGACTTGGACAATTAAAGTATTGTCAGAGTCCCTAAAAACACAAATACCTAATTGTTTGGACGTGTGACCATCCTGATATATTGCCTCACCGTTAGTTGCTTCTTAACTACATTTAATAACATAAAATCTAGTAATATCGTAGGCATACAATTATACGCATGTAGTAAAATCAACTAAAATAACTTACAAATTTATTTTACAACCCAGGTGGTGCACATAGCGCTGGTCTCATAAGCCTATGTGAAAGCAGATATGATATGTGAAAGCAGAGAGTACTGACGAAGGCTTCCATGGAATGCCAGAAATTCATCTACCCTGACCTGGTTTTTTAAATCAATTTGAATCTCTTAAACGTCTTTAAGTGGTTTTAGAATCAATTAACACACCTATTTCAACAATATTCTATTTCAGCTAAAATATTAATTTGGGGATTCAACTTTCGTGCAAAGCCTTTTACAAGAACGATTTTCTGTGTTAATTCTAAATGACTATTTAAGTGGATTGGGGAAGTTTTTCACATACTTCATAAGTTGTTTAAACCTTTATTCAATACCTTTAGATTTCTTGTCTTATATGCGACGCTTTAACTCTTCTTTAAAATTTGTTTGATTAAATTCAGGGTTGCTGACTGAAAGAGCTATTTTTAGCGCAATTCTATTGACTGCTAAACGGCTATTCTATTTCAAACCCAATCTCAGACAACTTTAGATGTTTCGGCTTATGGTCTTTATGGTATACTAAACGTGGATCCATATTTTCGTCAGCAGATGGAACCATAATGCGCTCAGTACACCTTATTCTAAGTAATTTCGTTGAGATATCTATAAGTTGTTTCGAAAGGGATGACCATTCCCTGGCTCTATTTTTGGATTTATCAAAGGCGTTTGACTGCATCTCTCATGATATTCTCTTCCGAAAGCTCACAAAATATGGCTTTGAAAATAGTACATTTAAGATAATTCGGTCCTACCTATGCAATCGCTTTCAGTGTGTTAAATGCAATGGTATTATCTCTGAAAAATTGGAAGTAAATCGCGGAGTCCCCCAGGGGCAAATACTTGAACCTCTCATTTTTCTTCTTCACATAAATGATCTTCCACAGTATCTCCAAAGCAACCAAACTTTTATATACTTTACGCAGATGATACCACAATGTCTGTCAAAATGCAAATGAAGAAGAACTTCTTCTGAACGCTGGCGAGGTAGAGGATAAAGTCCTGATTGGTTCGTTGCGTATACGCTTAAAGTGAACCTTGATAACAGACAAAAATTATTTCTCAGCTCAACATCAGATGTGGACTCCACTAAATTCCTTGGAATAAATCTAGGTCCCGCTCTAAGGTGAGACAAGCATGGGGAAGAATTAGCTACCAAACTAGCCAAGAACGCGTATCTATTAAGAAATGTATGAAAATTTCGAATTCATAAAATTATTTCTCCCGAAACAAAAGTATTTCCTAAAATATTTCATTTCGGTGTCACAATTGTGATGATATAAGTTCTACCAAAACTCTTTTACTTTATATATCTTTTCTGGGAGCAACAAAATACTTATAGCCATTTTAGAACTGTAGAACGTCCCATATCCGAAGACTGTTAATAGCGCACAGTTAAATTTTTGTTATCATGTAAGCAAATCCATACACAACTAGAACATCTAATATATAACAGAAATGGATTTCTGACGATACATACGATGCTTATCGAGCAACGAAGGAGTCCAGAATGAGGAAATGTGGAGATCGCGGGCATTATAGACCTATTTCAAGAGACATACGGAATGTTGCAAAATAAAAACGAATATTATAATAAATTGTACATTCAAATACAGTCATGCAGACACTCTTGAAACGCGCGATCTTTTCATGAAAAGTAAACACTAACTCGCAAATTTACTCCTAAAGCATAGACAGTTCTAGACTCAGATAACGAACTTGAACCGATCTTAATGCGGTGTTGGAAACGTGAAGAAAATATTGTGAAACGCTATATGCAGATAATAATTATAATCTCTGTGACATTGCTCTGCCAAATGACGAGTTAGAACCTAATATCCCAGTGTTGTAAGTTGAGCCATCAGAAAACTCAATCACCACAAATATTCAGGTAAGATCCAATTGTTGCCGAATAGATTCAAAATATGGGACAGTCTGGAGTAAAAAAAATTTACCAAATTTGCATGGAAAATTTGGACAACAAGGATATGGCCAGCAGACTCTCTCACTTTAGTGGTGATTCCACTCAATAAAAGAGGCTCAACAAAAAAACTGCAATAACTACAGACTCATCGCTCTCGTATCACACGCAAATAAAGTATTTTTATACATTCTAAGAAATAGACTAGAACATCGCACCTGTACTGTAAGAAAAAGTAAGAAGCACTCGTAAGAAGGCTTTGTAAAAGTAAGAAGCACTCGTGATCAAATTCTAAATATAAGACAATTAATTGAAAAGATACGTGAAAGCTACATTCATTTTTATCTCTGTTCGACTCTGCCTTTTTAAGGCGTTCGATAATATTCAATGGTGCAGATTGTGGGAAATTTAATTGGAGATGGGAGTACCAAAACACCTGGTGCACATACTAAAAAACCTTATATACCAACGCCTAAACCATCCATTCAACATCCAAGCCAAAATAGAGAACAATCTCTCCCAAAAGTGTATTAGACACCTTTGAAATGTGGTGCTGGAGAAGATTCTTACGAGTTCCATGGACATCCCGACGAACTAATATTTCTATCTTAGAAGAAATACGACCATCCCAGACCGTCCAGCACCGTCTATAAAAGAATACTCAAGGTTTTCGGCCACGTGATAAGAAATTGATTATACAAGGCAAACCACAAGGCCAACGATGACGCGATAGATTTAGATTGATCTGATTGAAACTCCGCTAAATACCAACTTAGAAGGAACTACTCGAATGACTGAATATAGAGACCGTTGGAGATCAACAGTACACGCCGTCATACGATCTATTGAGGATGAATCACAACGACTACACGTCTGCCACGAAATTGGACATTGATGATGATGATGATGATGAAGCTAATAAAAATTTCAACTAAAAATGTTGATAAATCATAACAGCATAAAAAATAAGTGCAAAAATATAAAAAGATGGTGTGATATTGTGAAAAGTTTTGCATGAATTTCTATTAATGTAGTCTAAAAAGTTCGAAATAAATATACTCATTATATCTTGCCAAACTTGAAAAAGATTAAAGACATAATTTGGGGCGGTATTGTTTATTCCGGCGTAGCCGAGTTCACTCCCAGAATATAAAATATTACCTGACTACCAAAAAGGTAATGGTCGATATGTCTATACCTTTGCAAAGAATAACAAAAACATTTATTGTACCTATTCCAATAATTAGCGAAATATTCATAATATCAGTGCACCAAATATATTCATGTTATCACACAATATTTTAATTGTAATTAAAAGAACTTTAAAAGATCAGTTTACAAATAAACGTATTGGGAAATCAGCCATAAATCGTATCAATAAATCAATGATTTTATAAGCATATTGTGAAAAATAATCTTACCTTCAGTTCCTGCCATTTTAACAACCTGATCTATCGAAATCAAAACGTCTCTTCGATTGAAAGAAATTAAAAGAAACACTGACTTTAAATTCAGCTCATTTATTTTAACAACTCTATAACCTACGATAATTGTTGATAACCTGTTGCTCCGTACGTATTTAATACGCAAACGCGATCTGATTAATTGACGAACAAAATCAAGATGTATGAGGCAATTTACTTAAGTTTCAAACTTTAACAGCTAGTATAAAGTGTGAAAATATTTTAAATATAGTTTTAATAAAATCGATTAATTTCAAACGCTTTTCCTCGAACTATAAAAATTTCAAAAAACAGCTGACAGGTTGTGAGGGCGCTAGTAACAAATACACGTGTTTGGTTTAAATATTGGCGGTTACAATTATTCAATAATTCAAAACTGCTTTTCAGAACTATTTAGTTTAGATAAATAATTAAAATAAACAATAAATGTAAGGCATGTGCTGAATGATTTATGAGTCTTAAACGACAATATTAATTAACGCAATACTATTGTTTATTCGTATATTTCTGATAACTTGTAGCCTAATACAATTAATTTTGCGTGTTATTGCTAAAGAAAAGTTGATGTAAGCAAGTTATAAATTTGTTGCATAAGTAAGTTGAAAAGGTTATCGCAAGCTACGCAAATAATTTATATTTATTAACTTAAAATATTTCAATAAGTCTGTATTGTCATCCACAATAAAAGCGTCATATTTTACGTAAAGTTTTAGATATGGAAGAAGTTGTAAACAAAATCGAGAAGGTCACTATTGCTAAAAGGGGCAACAAGAACAAACACATTTCGATGGGAACTAGAAGGGATGAAACGGAAACCGGACTCACACATGAATGCGGGGTGTTTGGAGCTATTGCCACAGGTGATTGGCCGACAGAACTTGAAATATCACAGATCGTATGCTGGGGACTCGTTGCACTTCAACACAGGTAATTAAATGTTATCACCACTTATTGATGCTCTGATAAAAGTTGTGTCTTGTAAATTGCTCTAAAATTGTATGAAGTCACATATTGCATTTATTGTGACGTGTTTGTGCTAACTTGAATTCACGGACGCGATAATTACCCAGAACCCTACTACAGGCAATATTTTAAATTGTTATTATATAAATATAAAATGAAGCTCTTATAGTTTTTGTTTAGCACACTTTTTAGATTTTTTAAACTAGGGGGATTTCCTCAAACCGTAGACCCACACAAATCTAAAAGATTTGGAAGCAAAACAGAAATCTCTTCGCAATGGCTTAGTATTAGTTCGTATTTTTGTTTTGTTTTCGACTTCAATAAAAATTGAGGAGCAAAAAGTTAATTGACGGCTCCGACAACCCGCCTATCATATACTGGAACTCGAAAGTTTTACTATATTACAAAAGAAAACGTTAATTTATTAATTAGTGTTGATCATCTAATTTGATAATTCGTATTAAACAATTAGCCCAAAAACGCACGGCTGTTACTATGCGGTTCTGCGGAAAGTAAGGGGAGCCCATTCCAGATGTAGATGTGATGCGGTAACTAATTATTTTAAATTGCATTCTGAACTATGTATTTTAATAAATATCCTCACAATTATAAATTTGAATTGATTTGAAATTTTATAATTACAACCTATCTACATAAATATTTGCCTTAATCAATTTAATTACCGGCAAGTAAATTGCAAAAACCAAAACATTGTATTATTAAATGAATCCATAATAACCCGAAACCTGTTCTCTTTCCACTTAATGTATCTATGAATACGTAGACAATTTGAAAACAAATTCTTTTACTCTCACGGGACTTTTTTTAGAATTTAAGCTAGGGTGACCATATTTGAAAAAAAATAAATGCGTGACATAGTCCAATAAAAAAATTACAATACCTATGCTATTACACTTTGCTAACGGACACCAAATTTTTGGTGAGCAAAAAAAAACCATTTCCTCTGAGGGCGTAGCAAGGCCAATTATGTTTACAAATTGTTGAAATTAAACAATAGATTTGTTTTGTTTGCCACTGTATGCTCACGCAATTTATTAAATTCGGGACATTTAGCGTCCCGCATGACACTCTTACGGGCAGTACTATTTGTCTTCGAAATTCGGGACATTAAAATCGGTCCCGCAACATTGGGACGAATGGTCACCCTACCTTATGCCACTTCTATTTCATTATTATAACTATAAAGCTCAATGAGACGTTATTTTTGTCCCAATGTCTTAAAAAGATCATTTATGAGTTGCTTTTATCTTCTGGTTAACGCAGCTTCAATTCCAGACCGGATATCGCTGCTGCCCGGGTAATTTAGTGTACAGTACTTGTAGATCCTGGCTTGCAACTGTTGATACGTCGGCCGTTTGGCACTCTGATGCATGTATATTTCGTTGGCTCATCCACAGATACCTCTACTCATTCTTTTAGTCTATACTTTTACTTTTAGATTGCTTTTACTTTCAGATTACTTTTAGATTGATTTTATTTTTCAAATTACTTTTAGATTGGTCTTAGCTTAGTTTTAATTTACTCTTCTGCTTTGTTTTGGTTTGGATAATGAGGGTTAAATCAGGCGTGAGCGTACCACAACCACGAAAGATCTTTTCTTGTCAGCTTTTTGGCGTCATAAGTGTAAAATAAAACATGCTACTAAACATATTAAATCTAGTAACCCTTTTTATTCAGTTCATGCCAAAGATTATAATTGACTTTAATCATTCTTATATCTAAAGAACTAACTGGCTTAGTATATGCAAAATTTCCACATATATAATTTGGGGTAGATAAATGTGTGATATGACTATCTGTTTTTGGACTTTACTATACACACGGAATAGCCAAATAATTTTCCTATAAAATAATGCGTTGCTTATAAAATTTCTAATTTACGAGGGATGCCAATTTATTCTGTTAGCCATATCATTACATCCTTATGAAATCTAAGAAGCAGTTGGGGCGTTCTTCCCAAATTTCCGTGATGTTTATTGATATACATTCGAAATGTTGAAGCCTGCAGCTTGATATTGCAGGACACTCACATGTAATGATTTTGGCCGTTTCTGGCTCTTTGATGAATAGGCATCTTTGATTTTCATGAGATTAGCAATATTATGCATGTTGTAATTTAGAGGGCAACGGCCTTTAATATAACGTGCATATTTTTAAGAGGGCTGAATATTCCTTTATTCATGTCAGATGTGAAGCTTATGAAATCTTTTGCGTGATTTTTAACCCGGAAGTACATATCCCAATATTTAAGTCTGTCTTCTTGTTCTCATTCCTTCGTATTGTATTTTTTTGTTAATCGATAAGAAGTTTTGGAACTAATTAAGTTTGTTACATAATCTCTTATTCTGTTCTTACCATATCGGGCATTTTATTAACTCCATCTCCTGAGACCCACAATAGCTTAATCTGATTTTCCTGATTTATCATTTACCTGATTTATGATTTATCTTTTACCTGATTTTTAACGCGAAAGTTTTATATTCCAATATTTCAGTTAGTCTTCTTGTACTCATTGCCTTACTACTTGCTTTCTGTAATATTTTGTTAATCGATAAGGAGTGGAACTCTCTTTTGTTCCTGTTTGCGCTAAACGAAATTTGGGGTTTCAAAATAGTTAGTTAAAAAAGCATTCTTGATTGGAATATTCCGATGCCTTGAAAGGAGCATTGTGAAAAGAGTACATTATCTTTGGATCCAAACAGGGAGTCGTGGGTAACAACCACTGCACTCTTTGGTAACAAAACCATTTACAAAGTGGAAAAATACCTTGAAAATCGCAATGAATACGCCTGAACGCAATATCACAAATTCGCTGAAAGGAAAGCGATAGCTTTTAGCAGAATCGCTCAAGGCGATCGAAATGTTGTAAGAGTGCTTGAACCTCGAAAACAAACAAATAGCCGGTGACAACAGAAGTAGTTTGAAAGCTATCGTAAAAACTGTCTTATGTGTGCGGCAGATTTCATTATGGGGTTACTATGAGCAGAGTTATATAGAATTATCGAAATCCGAAGGTAATGATGGTACTTTTAGGTCTCTTCTTTGTTATTAGCTCTTCTTCTTTTCTAGCTAAAGTGTACAACTCTGTGTGAACACTAATGTGCAATTAAGATTTCTAAGAAGCGAACAACGCGAATTTTCCAAGAAGCCCAAGAAATGAGCTGCGGCGAACTAATAATTCCGCGTTTCGCTGGAAAGAATGCTCAGCGACAAAGCGTCCAAGCAGACTCTGTGCAAGAAATCTTCTCTTTTCTTGATGTTATAAGTGACATTCAGCTCTTGATTCCGGGTCGAACCAATATGGAGAAATAAAAAACTATCGAAGAGGCCAAAAAAATTAAGAGCCCTAGACTTGACTTCTAATTATCGAAAATCGTTGCCATCTGACTATTGGCACAAACGGTGGATACATTCTTCTGAAAAAAACATCTACTGATTTTAAAGCTATTCGCGCATGTGACGCGAACTTCTACCCAAATATACAAACAATGCTGCAAATTTCTGCATCAGCGACTCCCAAACGCCTGTTTTCAACGTTGAGGCGACTTAATAGGTACGTTCGAAAGCTCTTCTCACTGTATACCGAAACATAATTGTCGATCCTGAAGATCTAATTGAACATGTTATATATATATATCATACATAACAAGATTAAATCTCATTCCTAAAAAACTTTTAATCTTTGTTTACGTAACTAAGTATAGCAAACCCCATCCATTGAAATTTTATAGCTACACCCGGCAATTGATGTATATAATAATGCCGAATAGTACTATTTATTATAAAATTTTACCTTGGTTTTCTTGTATAGTTTTTCACAAAACAGATGCCTATTAAGTAGATAACAATTTTTCCATACTGGATACTGCTATATCTGAAATTTTTATATGTATTTGAATTTCACATTTTAAATATGTCGTATTCATTTCATATTTCGTAGGGGCCAAGAATCTGCAGGAATAGTAACAAGCGAAGGCAATTGTGCAAAACATTTCCACACTTACAAAGGAATGGGTATGGTTAGTAACATATTTAATGATGAATCGATACGTATGTTAAAGGGAAATCTTGGCATTGGCCACACGAGGTAATAATATTATTCTCTTCTAGGTTTTAAAGGAGTTATCCTCATATTTTACAGCAACAAGATTTTCCTCATATAAAATTTTGTTGAATAATATGCCTTTTATACAAAAAAGTGTATCAGCTACTCGGCTCGGCAATTGTTGAGTGTTTTTACTTGTACCTACTTTTCCATTTCTATGTGTAAATATGTAATGTCCTATGCATTTATAAACACATGAGGGGTAAATTAAAATACTTCATTTAAAATATTGTCTATGTTTTTAGAGTTAAAAAAAATGCAAGTACCTATACTTTAATAATTTTATGTACTATTTTATGTGGGCACATCCCATTTTTTTGAATATGCGTACAATTTGCATTTGAAAAATGTTTTCATTTCTATAGATAATCTTCCATATTCAGAAAACGAAAAATCGCCTTAATGATTTTTTTATATTGCGGACAGAATTATTCGTGGAAGCCATGTAGTTTGTCCATTATTAATCTTTAACATATCATCATTTTAAGGTACTCTACAAGCGCGGCGTCAGAAACAATAAATTGTCAACCATTCGTTGTTCATACTCAACATGGAGCAATGGCTGTGGCCCATAACGGGGAACTCGTTAATTGTGATGATCTGAGAAAAATGGTACACAATTTAAATTTTTTAATGTAATTTGTTTGTGTATGTGTGGTTTTCTTCCCTCGGAAGAATATTCAAAGTAAAAATTAGGGGTTTAAAATAAATAGTTTAAACGAGCATTATGATTATGAATTAAATAACATTTAGTTATATGTTTATTTACAATTTGTAGATGACTATTTTAATATATGAAATAGATTAATAAAATATACGAGATTTAAAATATAAAATAATTTACAATAATGTTACATATTTAAATATTAAGTCTCTCGACATTAAGTATTAATTCTTTCGTTAATGAGTATTGAATATGAATCTCTAAAATAATACAATTTACACATATATGTATATATATATAGATCGTTGAATATCTATAAACTTAGTATTGACTTCTATTAGTGCAATCACTTTTGTAGATATAATGAACTGTGTCGTTGACTGTATGTTTTACAAAATATATTGAATTGGAATATCTCTAATAAACACGTAGTCTACATATTTGAATACTATTTAGCTATCAATATAATAATTATAAGACGCTAGTTACATGAATGTTAATTACTAATTTTGAGCCCCGATGCCGATAATGACTTGAAATAAAAGGCAACCTGTTCGAATAAACTATTAAAAACCTATCATTACTATAACAAAAAGAGCACTTTTCAAGATATAAGTTTTTCATAAGATTTTTTATTTCAACTTGTTAACAATTTTTGACTACTGTTTTTGGTATTAAGAATAAATATTTATTAAGATGATAACAAAATTATTAATCAGCTTTATCTAAGTGTTGAAAGCGGTTATAAGTGAAATTGAAATTTTAGGTATTAGAAAGGGGAGTTGGTTTATCAACTCATTCCGATAGTGAATTAATCACACAAGCGCTGTGTTTGAATCCACCTGAAGGTGAATCCGATGGAAAACCTGATTGGAAAGCCCGAATTCATCATTTAATGGAACTTGCGCCGTTAAGTTATTCGCTCGTAATAATGTTAAAAGACACTATCTACGCGGTGAGGGATCCTTACGGTAATAGGCCATTATGTTTGGGCAAAATTTTACCATTTAATGAACGTAAGTACTTAAAATTTAGTATTAAAATGTTTGTTGATATTTGAAATTTTAAAGAGGAAATAAACGCACACGTGCTGCGGAGGTCTAATGTAATGACATTTTTTCTAGCCCTGGATGGAGACTGTGATGAAAGTCGCTCAGCCGACGGATGGGTTGTATCATCCGAATCTTGTGGTTTTCTTTCCATTGGAGCTCAATATGTTAGAGAAGTATTTCCGGGTGAAATCATTGAAATGACACAGAGTGGTATTAAAACGGTTGATATTATTGATAGGTAAGTTGAACTCAATTATAAAAACCTATGAATTATGCACTTAAATAAATTAAACATAGAAAGCATAATTTCACAAAATTATAATTCTTAAATTAGTCTTATCAAATTATTAATTTATCACCGGTTTCCGTGTATTACAGCATCCTCAGATAGTACAATGTACAAAAAACAAAAAATGAAAATAAAATGAAAACAACAAATTAGAAAAGGTTTTTTTCAATTTTTTTTCAATTTTAATAATAAATTTAATTATAGACGTTAACCAATATGGGAGGAAACCCACCTCCCATATTCCAAATCAATATCCACAAATTGCATTCAGTCGGTCTTAAATGAATGTTTTTAACTAGTTGATTGTTTTGAATTTTGAGATGGTGAAGTAACATTAACTTATTTTCTTCAGACCTGTAGATAAAGCTCAAGCATTTTGCATATTTGAATATGTATATTTCGCTCGAGCGGACAGTATATTTGAAGGTCAAATGGTATACAATGTACGACTACAATGTGGCAGACAATTAGCAATAGAACATCCTGTTGAAGCTGACATTATCAGTAGTGTACCAGAATCCGGGACTGCAGCCGCTCATGGATATTCCAGACAAGTAAGCATTATTTAAGTGTGATTTATAATATTAATTAATTTTGTGTATTGTTTTTATAAGTTTGTCCGCATAATGTTTAATTTTAGAATAAATTCACCGTCGGAATCACCAACTTCAATTTTATTGTGACGTGTTTCGGCTAATCCTAGCCATTGTCAAACACTGACTGTATGTTCTGATTTTATTGGTTGTTGATCTCTCATTTGTACTTCTTCCGGTATTGCTACACACACAACATGGCAAGACAGGAAGAAATACAACTGACAGATCAATATAAATAATAAACATCATATCAAGCAGTCAGTGTTTAACAATGGCTAGGATTAATCGAAACGCGTCGCAATGAAAATGAAAGTGAACTTAGTACTTCCGTCGGTAAGATTATTCTAAAAATAAAATATTAAATAAATTTTTCAATTTTCAACCATTCCTAGGTTACTGTAATATGCTATATAAGAGACTCTAGGGTAAAATATGTTATGTTCTCTTTGTGATCTAAGAAGGTTCTAGAATTTCGATGAACATCACCATACAGATTGTTTTAAGAATTATTTAGGATTTTTTTTGTAACGTTATGATGAAATTACAATGATTGTCAGTGTTTAGAATGTACATAATCGTTTTTGAATTCTATAGTTTTCCACGTATTCTCAAATTACTCGACATGCAAATTAACATTTGAAAGACATCGCGGATGGGTTCGTCACTTTTTATGTTTTGGAGATCAAAAGTGTTTATATGTAAAAAAAAAATTATTGTACAAAAACTGAGATATTTCGGGTAATTAAGCTATTACATTACGTACGTCATATTGCTATTTATAAAAAAATATGGAGAAAACGAATCAAAAATATCGCTACTTAAATTTAACATTGATTAATGTGAAAATAATTAGTAATAGAATAATTAAATATTTAGTTACGGAAAAGGAAAGCACACAGAATTGTGTTAAAAAAGTATTAGACAAAAACTGGTATTGCTAAAAATTGACACCTAAGAATATTATAGTATCGAAAACAATATCCGAAATAGACTGAAGGAATGTGGTATTACATATCAAAATACTTTTATCAAAAATTATCAAACGTGCTCATGCGAAACTTACACACAGTCTTCATTGATAAAATTTATTCACATAGAGTCATAGCTGCTAGTTAGTGTGCAATATGCTATAAAATGGCTTGTAGCAGAAACTATCTACGCCTTGCAAGAAAACAACAACTCAAAACATCTGACTAGGCTCTGTACGGAATAGAGAAAATTATGCAAATATTAAGAAATGCTTAGAATTGAATAAAATTGAGCTGCAGACAGCAAAATATTGTGAAGGAATCAGTTTATTCATTAAGTGTCCAGAGAGGATTTCAGAAAAACTACTAGACTGTTAGAGTGTTGAATGAGGCTTTTCATACCTTTCAATTACATGATGAGAAAGAGTTAAAGGTTGTTCTACGTGGTCTTCCAGAAGATAATACGGAAGAAGAGATCAAAGAAGATTTAGAAGAAAAAGGACTTCTTGTTCATTCTGTGAAAAGAGTAGGTAATAAAATACAAATTTCCGTTAGTCCTGGTAAATACTGATAAATCAGACGAAGAAATAAAAATGTTTGACGTCAGTCAAGTCATGTATTTGAAAGTGTTTACTGAACCGAAACATTGTCCGACTAGATGTGGTCAATGTTACAGATGTTAAAGATTGGCCATGTCCAATTTCGTTGTTATGCTCCGAATAAATGCGCTTATTGTGCTGAAGATCATCCCTCATGGGAATGTGGAAAAAAGGGTCCTTATAACTGTTAATTGCGATGGCAGTCACCGTGCAAGTGATTGGACCTACAGTAAAAACCCGGATCTGCTGAAACAACAAAAAGAGTAGCAAAAGCAAGATAAATTATCTAGCATAACTAGTGCCAGGTTATTCCTGGCACTAGTTATGCTCAAAGAGCAAAAAATAATCAAAATGAAAACCAAGGTATATTAAATTCGGATTTGGACAGTAGAATTGCTCAAATTGTTATGCGTTTATTACCAACAATTATTAAAACATTAAAAGCTGTTAATGGATTATAACTCCAAAATGAAAATATGTACCTGGAATTCAAATAGAATTTAAAATAAAATCCCAGAACTAAGCTTTTTTACAACATGAAGAAATTATTGTGATGCTTGTCAGTGAGACAAGTTTAAAATTAATGTTCCAGGATATAAAATTTATAGATCAGATCTTCATGTCGGCAGTGGGGGTGGGATAGCTATTTTAATTAAATACAGTAGCAGTAGCCAAATACAGTAGCAGGGAGCGGGATATTAATACATTAAATTTAGAATCTGTTGCAGCAGAAACTCAAATTGGTGGAGAAAAAATGGTATTTCTTGCAATATATAGTCGGCTCAGAGCTTTAATTGCGAAAGAAGACATCGAAGAAATTTTTAAGCATGGGAAAACGATAGCAGGTTACGACAGCATGCTAAAAATCATCGTGGGAATGTAGAAGTTCAAATCAGACAGGAAAAAGTCTTTTACAATTTACACAATCATTAAATCGTGTTAAGCTTTTTGTTCAAAATTCAGTACCCTCTAATCATAGACATAGAGGAGAGATTACTGATTTTTTCATCAGTCATAAGGTTGATAAAGATTGGAAAATAAAGATTAAATATGCTTCAGCATCGGATCGCGATCCTGTTATTGCAGAATTTAGTCATTTTAAGTTTAAATCCAAAAAGGCGCATTTGTGTACTAATTGGTTTAAATATGAAATGAGTAAGATTCTAAGCAAGGTTATGAGTAAGTAAGGTTATGAAATGAGTAAGATTCAGTTATTAAATGCAAATATTCAAAATTCTATTGAACTTGATGAAGCAGTAGAAAATATTACAAATATTATTAAAGGTAAAATAAATGAAAATTCAAAACCAGTTTATTATGAAAATACTTGGAAATTAAATGATGAAAAAAATTGATTGCAAGAACAAATCAATTACATAAAAAATATTCATTCACCCGTCATCCGCATGATAAAAATGTTTTGAGAAAATGCCAAAGGCAAGTTGCAAAAATGTTAATTGAAAAAGAAAAAATAAATGCAGGCTTCTATAGAATATGTTTGTGGAGAGGGTGAAAACAAATTTTTAAAACGTATTAGAAAGAATCCAAATGGTAATAGTCCTATTCGAGAGGAAGATGGTTCTTTCATTTATGATGATAAACAAAAGGCAGAAGTGTGGGCTGAACATTTCAGAGTCAATTTCAAAATAAAGAATCTAAAGTTGAAATAATTTCGGCCCATGAAACATCTAAATTATTGTTAAATTGCTCTATAGTTCTGAATATGAGAAGTTATCAAGTACTGCTGTTTCCAATATTGTTGGAAATTTAAATCCAGGGAAGGCACCGGGTGAAGATCATATACCAAATATGGCGTTGAAAGTGCTTCCGGAGAATATAATTACACATTTAGTATACATTTTCAACAAGATATTAATTTTTTGTCATTTTCCACAACAATGAAAAAATGCAATTATAATTAGTATTCAGAAGAAAGATAAAAATCCTGAAATTCCAAATAAATATAAGTCCGAAAGTGGCCGAATGTATTATTAAAAATAGAATCCAATTGACAGAAATTGGCAGGCATCCAGCAAGTTGCAAACCTTGAATCCATTATAGGAGATGCAAGAAAAAGAAGTTAATAGTTTATATGGCAATATTAGATGTGTTTATGAAGGAGTTTGGCATTAACGTCTGGTATTCAAGATGTGGGCGAAAAATTTTCCTTTAGAATTCATAAAAATCGTTCAAGCATTTAAAAAAATCGTACATTCCAAATTAAATATGGTAACGAAATTTCATCCAAAAGAAATATAGAGGAAGGAATACCTCAAGGTTCGCCACTTTCACCTGTTTTATTTGTATGTTTGTATGCAATATACCGAAATTTCAAAATATAGATAAAGCAAAGTTGCTTCAATTCGCGGATGACTGCCGTGGTAACATTTCAGCGGTATCCAAAGATAACGAGAAATAAAAAGAAGAGAGAATATTGCGATGCAGTCTGCGCACAAAATGTACTCAATCCTCAGATACGATATAAAATTTTCATTGAGAGCAAGAAGAACTATTTTGAATACCATATTGAGGCCTCATTTGGTATATGGGAATGAGATATGGATTAATGGTTACGAAAAACTCAAGAAAGATGCAAGGTAGCTGACAATAAGCTTTGCAGAAAGGTATTAAATGTTCACTGGTATATCAGAAACTCTGAGACAACAGAAGCACTGTAGACAAAAGATGTCATAGAAATGACAGCAATTAAGAGGCAAAATCTCACTCAGAGATTGAAAATCACCCGATAGAAGATATCTGGAAAATTGCGGAAATCATGGAATAGTAATAGTAATTTATAACCCTTCATCAGGGCAGTTCCACAGCTCCCTGAGAGATAAAGAGCTCCACTCATGAACAAAATTTAATGGCAAAGACGGATAAAAGGTACAGAAAAAGATGGATCAACAGGTTCAGATGGAATAAAGGTTCACAAAAAAAGAAACTATGACGATGGTAGATGCAGGGAAATTATAGACAAGAGTACTCTGAATACTATACAACGTATTCATGAGATGTAGTAAACGACATTAAAATATATATTCATAAAAAAATATTTAAGAAAAACCAGTTTAGTCACACACGTTCGTTTTTGGTACACAGATTGTACTTTCCCTACATACATTTTTATTGCACAATCTTACAAATGAAGTTGAGTACGAAATGATTTCCGTACGAAATTATTTTCTTAAAACAAAAGAAAAATAATTTTAGAAGATGGCTCAATATGTGCTTTGATTTTACTCTATAAATAAACAGTACTTTATAGATTAACGACAAATTACTTACAGCAGTATTTTTAAATTTGCTTATTTATTGGATATTATTTCTTATTTATAGTCTGGTATATCATTTGCGGAAGTTCTTTGTAAAAACAGATATGTCGGTAGATCGTTTATTCAACCAAGTAATCGTTTGCGAAGATTAGCTGTAAATAAAAAATTTGGTAAGTACTACGTAATTTATACAATATCTATTAAGATCACAAAGATAATTAAAGTTCATTTTTAAGGTGCCTTATCGGGAAACGTGAAAGGCAAACGAATAATTCTCATTGACGATTCAATAGTTAGAGGCAATACGATCGGTCCCATTATCAAACTTTTAAAAAATGCTGGAGCTCGCGAAGTTCATATACGTATAGCCAGTCCACCACTACTTTATCCATGTTATATGGGTATTAATATTCCAACAAGGGAAGAGCTTATCGCAAACACATTGAATCCAACAGAATTAGCAAAACATGTTGGTAAGTGGATTTTGATGTGCATAATATTTAATATTCCTCTATACACGTCTCTATAACGATTGTTCACTGCTCTGTTTAATTATGTATTAATGAAAAAGAAAGTAAAAAACTTCTTAAAAGTAATAAATTTTAGCGTTATTGGATGAAACTTTTATTAAAATCTACACTAATTTCTATCAAATATTAAAAGTGTTCCTTAGAAAACTGGAAGACAGAGTGAACGCCAAATAGTTTGGATTCCTAAACGCTTTAGACACTCTAGAAGTATTATTCGTAGGTTTTGAAATAAAAGGCACGAAATATGAATTGTCCAGTCTCTTGATTACGAAAAAGTCTTCAATAGAGTAAAGCATGATAAGCTTTTGAAAACTTCACAGGACGCCGGGATAGAAGAAATGATGATGCTTGATCAATAACCAACTTATACCTCAAACAAAGAGGAAAAGGAGTTCTATGAGATGAAATTTCGGTACAAAAAGTTAGGCAAGGATGTGTATTGTCTACTTCTTTCCAATGTGTATTCAAATCATCTGCCTCGGAAAGCGTTGGAAGGTTGGAATAATAATTAACTGCAGCAATATTGATGGCAGGTAGTGAAACGGGATTTTTAGATTTAATAAATCGGTAATTACAGGTAACAAAAGTTACTGTCTGGAATTATATAAGAGAAAACGAATGTTTTGATCATTCGTGAAACAGGCCACGTGGTTCACAATGAATGATATAT
This sequence comes from Adranes taylori, assembly GCA_009867245.2. NCBI lineage: Eukaryota > Metazoa > Arthropoda > Insecta > Coleoptera > Staphylinidae > Adranes > Adranes taylori. Next base: position 19,601 of record WYDF02251547.1, read on the forward strand.
CATTAAACAGAAAAGAGTTTGTTGCAAAATATAAAAAAACATAATAATTCTCCAGATAATTATAACAGTTGCGCCGTTATGATTATTTTACAAAAACTTAAACATATCTTTCTTCCTATATTTTTTGTTTTATTTCCCTTTTTTTATTAGGTGCTGATTCATTATTCTACTTAAGCATGGATGGATTGGTGAAAGCTGTAAAATGTGATATTAAAACCAAACAGCCAGCCAAAATTGGCCATTGTACTGCATGTCTGTCTGGTGAATATCCGAATGGTGTACCAACGCAAATGGATTGGTGAAAACTATTAAATCTATGGAGATAATTTTTTACACAGTTATATAAATGTTTTTGAAATGGTTCTTTCAATCTGTAGTGATATATTCAATCACTCTTAAGTATTGTTGCGAATAATTAGCAAGGCATTACGTGCTAATTAATTTTTGGTTTGAGCCGGAATGTTTTGATAATCAGTCAACAAAGTTCTTTGAATATGAATCTAATTTATTTTTATTAAATAAAGGAACGTTACATATTTACAATATTTTGCTTTTTTTGTTTTTTTATATAATACATTGTTCAATTGCATATCACGTCATATATATATATATATATATATATATATATAATGTGTAAGTATACAAAATGTATACAAGCCATCGTTGTTGCACTTGAAATATTAAAGTAGAATTTTAATTCTCCTTCAATCTCCATTCAGTCTCCAATTCTCCATCAGTCCTTCAATTCTATCATAACCGTCTCCTAGCGGTACAATGACAAATATACACGCTTTTTAGCGACTATAGTAGACTCGTATGACTGATGTAAGGCAGTGAAACTGAATTGAAATAGTTAGACACTCATGCCTGATGAGATCGCGAAACGGCGAAACAAGATCTTGTCGTATCATAGTAACATTTTTCAATTTTACAATTAAAATTACGTTCACACAAATCAGAATAAAGTGATTTATTCGGTGCGAACTTATATTAGCTATTGTGATATAGCTAAATTCTGCACTGAAGGAGAATTAAAATTCTACTTTAATAT
>WYDF02251558.1:0-34839 GCA_009867245.2 Adranes taylori
TAGTCCAAAATGTGCTCATATAGATTTTTTTTATTATTTTTCCCATGCTATGTAACAAACAAAGAAATGATTTGTAAAGTTTTATTACAACATTCGACCAAAAAATAGTTCTGGGCGTTAATAGGTTAATGATAATTGTACAAAAAGTATATACAGTAGAACTAAAGTTAATCGATGACAAATCTCAGCGTTACAATATCACAACCGACACGTAACAAGAAATATATTGACAACATTTTTATCAATTACCATACTGGTGATATAAATATCGAGGTGATAAAAGAGTTTCAAGTATCCAACCATTCAACTCAGTTGATCAGTTTCATTGTGGAAAATGATAACTATTAAATGGACAACTCACAACAAATTATTGCGGGCGATCATGATACATGGAAGGCACCTTTTCTTGAAGTTCCTTTCAGAGTGAGATTGGGAAACTGAAGATAACGTAAATACTACAAACTCTTCAATTGAGAATAGATTTAAATTAGAATACAAGGAATTGTCGGAATTTTCTATTTATGATTCCCAGACACAAACATGCCGACTAGATCATGTGATTTTGGAATTAAGTGATTCAATCAGGATTTAAAGGACATGGGATAAAAATTGTTTGTTTTGAATAATCTATGATTTAATTATGGGACTGATGAAGTAAGCGAAGAACTAAAAGTACTCAGTTTTAAGAGAAACGAAAAGGAAAGCATTTGACAAAGTAATCAAGGAATCTAACAACAAAACTAGAAAATTCTGGGAGACAGTAAATAGTAGCCGTAATGCAGGCGACAAATACAATCTGATAGAAATAGATTCGGGCAAGTTTAACAATTATTTTATTGAAATAATTTTATAGTGACACCACCAACCATTCAATTTTGCTTTTGAATGCTCTACACATAACAATATTAAGGAGGCTTTTAGAATGCCGTAGAACTCAAATACATGAGATGTGTATGGACTTAGTTCCAATCTAATGAACGGTAACTTTGATAACGTAATTACACCTACGACTAATAAATGATATTTTTCATGAGGGAAAAATTGTAAACTATTTTGAGAAGCACAATTTATTCCACAATAATCAATATGGCTACAGGAATAATAGAAGTACTACCGATACAATGCTGCAGTTCAGCAATGATACTATGGCTACATTTGAGGACGTGAAATTCTTGATGTCAGATTTGTGTGACCTAAACAGGGCTTTTAACTGCGTGGCACATGATATACTGCGTTCTATATCTTCATCTGGTTTCTAATCTTTTTCAACGACTTCACTTCAAGTGTCGAGCCAGAACCAGTGTTTTATACGCAGATAACACAGTGGGAAGTAACATCCAGGATCGAACATAAATAAGACTTGTTGGTACGAAAACTGCAGTGGTTCACCTCAAATATGTTGCTCTTTAAGGGAGAACAAAACATCTAAACTGACATTCTCATTAAAACAAGGCATTAGTTTTGTTAAAATTTTAGGCGTGCATATTGATCCAGTCTTGGGATGAAAAATCACGTAAGAGCAATTTCTAAAAAGCTGGCGAGCAACATCTTTTTGATTTGTATGCTCTCGCAGTCACTGTCATCTGATTCACTGATAATCTTCTATTATGCCCAATGCCAAATAATTAAATCAACTATGCCATCTTCGCATGGGGCACATGTGCTGAGAGAAAGCGCATTTTTGGCTACAAAGAAGAGCAGTAAGAATATTAGATAGAGTAAGGTACAAACATAACTGTTTACGGGTATTTAGGGACAATAAAATAATAACTTCCTCACTCTACTTTAAAGAAGCAATAATCTACACGCATACGAATTGTGCTGGGTGAACAGTACACAGTGACATTCATGAACATAACGCGTAATAAACATTGCATTAAGCCAAATCATCATTGCTTAGTAGGCCGATCGTAGTTAAAAGTTCCAATCCCGATGTCGACTAGACTATACAAGAAATGATAAATAAGTTAAAAGAACTTCCAGAGGACACTTAAGAAGAAAATCACAAATTGGCTAACAACTTGTGCCTTGTACTCTATACAGAAATATTGGGAGACCGAGTTCGATGCCTTGCTGTAAATGCTGTGTTGGCTATAAATTTTATTAATACTATAATACATATCATATTTTCATTTTCTCTAATTACTGAATGCTTTGCTGTATGTTCTATTCCATTATTTTTTAATTGTAAAACTTCTGTGTTGGTCACAATAAAATAATAATAATTATTATTAATGGTGTATATGGGACTTGGGATCTTGAAAAACATGATGTAATACTTATTTGTCGGAAATTTGCCTTAAAACATTTCAAGAAACAGAAATCTGACCAGAAATCGAAATTAGGTATCACTGTGGAAATGAATTTACACAATCAAAAAGTTTGGAAATTATAATTGATGATAAATCGTATTTTCCTTTTAACTGTAGCAAAACTGCGAACAAGAAGTTCCATTAGGCACAGTAGAAAAAGAGGTTAATTGTCAAGTAAGATTTAAGCTACATTAGTAATTGTTAGTATGGCTAGGAATTCATCACGTTTAAGAATTCAATAAGTACAAATATATTAATAAAAAAATGGATAATGTAATAAGCTGTGCTAAAATGAAGCACTCGAACGGACAACGTGTGTTTTGACTAGACTTGATTACGACACGTTATGCCAGTTGGAAATTTAATTCATAAAAAAGACCAGAAATGTTCCGAATTTTCCTTGTTTAAAGCCGATCGTAGGTTTCTGGATGAACTTGAAGTGAGTTGTGTACAGTAGTGACAGGTAGGCTCTTGAAGGATTAAAAGAACGAACTCAGCAAATGCTGCAGCAAACTTCAAATTGTATTCCCATTTAGAAGAAAAGTAAAAACTAAAATGAGATAAGTCTAGATAATTTTTTTAACGCAAAACATTAATAATACTTCTGGTTTTTTTTTTTAATATATTTAACGTCTAACAGTTATAACTATGTTTCGTTGATAATAAAATAGGTAAATTGTAATCGTATAACATTTTAAAGCCGTTAATTAGTTTGGAGCTTTTATACAATCATCGTGTTATATTGTCAAATTATAAAATAACTAATCTTTTGCTTACTAACATACGATTGTTAATTTGCGCACAAGTGATAATTTGCGCGTTTTTATCGATATTGCAGGAAATGGAAAGAAACAAACATTGCAACTGCTAGACATTACATAATAACAATGTATAAATATCTTTGGTGTGTTCTAAAAATAGCTTTGGTGTCTCCGTTATTTAACAAAGGTGATCATAATACTAGAAAATTATAGGCATATAAGTATCCTAACTGGAGTTGCCAAGATTCTAGAAATCATCGCAGACGAGAAAATGGTTAATTTTTTTTAATAAGAACAATCTTTTCTCTTCATCGCAGCATGGTTTTCGCAACTAATGCCACTCTGATGAAATTACTGATGGAGTGCTGAGGGGCCTTGGAACTAGACAAGTCCCTAAGGGTGTCTATGCCGATCTGTTCAAGGCGTTTGATTGTGTTAACCACAAATTACTTTTACACAACTGTATACCTTTGCGATAAGAGGCTCATTAGCTAAATCAAGGATAGTCAACCTTTTTATACCTACCGTCCACTTTTGTGTCTCTTGGTAGTAAAATTTTCTAACTGCCTAATAATCCCGTTTGGTGAACCATGAACGAATTCATAGCAAAGAGAAGCAATTGTGTACGGAATGTGGATCCAACAAAAAGGAAATCTTGCAAGACACAAACGAACTCACAGAGGAAACGTTTTTGGGTGTGGAATGGGGTTTTAAACCTGCACATAAAAATTATCTGTACTAAAATTTTAAGCTCATATAAGAGGCAAGCCTTAAAGGATATTTTGTAGTACACATTCGATCTCATATAGGAGAGAAGCCATTCGTGTGTACGAAATGTAGTTTAAAAGCTGCACAAAAAAGATCGTGTAAATCACAAACGAACTCACACTAATTTTTGAGTGTGCAGAATGCGGTTTAAAAACTGCACATAATCTTTATCTGCAATTACGCAGTTTTAAAACTACACATAATCTTTATCTGCATTACGCAGTTTTAAAACTACACATAAAGAGTATCTTGTACGTCACATACAGGAAAGAAGCCTTTTGAGCGTACGGAATGTGGCTTCACAAGTGCCGATAAAAGGTATCTTGTACCACATTCGAACTCATACAAGAGAGAAGCCATTCGTGTGTACAGATTGTGGTTTAAGAACTGCACGCAAAAAAGGTCTTGTAAATCACAAACTACAACAAAAAGAAGTTTTTGAGTGTGCGGAATGCGGTTTTAAAACGGCACAAAGATTATTTTGAACGACACTTTTGAACTCATATAAGAGAGAAGCCTTTCGAGTGTACGGAATATGGCTTCACAAGTGCGGATAAAGAGCACACATTCGAACCATACAGGAGAGAAGCTATTCGAGTGTACGGAATGTGGTTTAAAAACTGCACACAAAGTCTTTTGAAAAAAACCAAATGAAAATGTTTTTTAATAATTCTATGAATTTTTTAAAGTGAATGAAACTAAAAAAATGGGAAGTGCTACAATATCGGACAAAACCGCTACCGCCCACCATGAATGATGGGACGCCCACTAGTGGGCGGGTAGGGACCAGGTTGACTACCACTGAGTTAAATGGTTCGAGCAATACTTGTCCAACATAACCTAGATCATTGCATTTAATAGTTCTGGTTTGACAGTACATTATGATGAGCTTAATATGTACAGCGGAGAACCTCAGGGCTCTGTTCTCGGACCTACGTTCTTTACAAGTTTTATCAAAAACCCAGAAACTCATATTAAGAATATCTCCCCAAGCAAGCTGGCTGTATTTTTGCGTATGACACGAATTTTATAATTATTGACGATGATCTGAACTCTGCGATAATTCTAAAATTTAAATAATATTTAGAGGAATGTAAGCCTGATCTGAGGAAAATAGGCTTTGTATAAACACTCCAAAGACTGGTGGTATACTTTTTAAATCATATCGATTTAGACTTAATGATATATCCCCTATTGATAACATAAACTTTACACTATCTACCAACTTCTTGGAATTTTCGTTGATTTTGACTTGAGATGATGTAGTCAAATCGATCATGTACTTGGTCGATTAACGAAAACTATGTACACGTACGGTCTTAAAATTTCCTCCTTCCACAACAGTACTGCAATACTCAAAGCCATGTATTATGGATATTTTTTCCCGTGATGTCCATGTCCTACGGCATTTTAATCTGGACTCTTGAAATAAACTCTGAACGAGTATTTCTAATTCAGAAACGAGCCGGTCGTATCATATATCGTTTAGGTTTGAGGGAGAACTGTAGGGTGATGTTTAGAGCTTCTGACTTTTTACGGCTTATATATCTATAGTGCTCTTCTGGTTGTCTTTAACAACATAAATTTTTTTCTGCAAAACCACATTCGTATATATGACTACAGTACACGTCACAACGATCTGCTACTATTACCCAATCATTTTTTAAGAATGTATGAAAGAAACATTTTTTATGCTGGTCGCAAACTGTATAACACTCTCCCAGGGTGTACGATCACTGAGCAGTTTCAAACAATTGAAGCCGAAAGTGTCTTCTATATTATTAGATTGTGTCCCCTACTTCATTACTGATTTTTACAGTTATTATAGTAATTAGTATGACAAAAAATTGTTATCGATTTATGTATTTATACATAAGGTTTGTACTAGTCTGCCGAATTGTAAAATGTTAATGTATATACGTATCTAGTTTTTATTTTTTTACTTAATTTATATTATTTATTTCATTTATTTATTGAACTGAACTTTTGTGTTTCGTACATTATTGTACTGTATATATTTTAATTGTTTCAATAAAGATATATAATAGTATACTAGTTTTTTCACCTGTATAGTTTGAAAATGGTATTGATGCAATTAAAAATTCTATGAATTTCGGTTTATTTCTTTCATCTTTATGTTGGTTTTTTCTAGAAGATTTTTTTTTTATTACTTACATAATTCTATTTTCTAAAATATTGGCATACAAGACAATCAGTTGCCTTGTTTAAGGTATATCCAATAGCTATAAACAGACGAGTTATTTTCAGAAAGAACCGTATGTCTATAGGATTTATTGGTAAAGTATGAATTGGATTTCTTAGGTGAAAGTTTTTTTAAGAGTAGAACTTTCATAAAGGCACTTCCGTACACCAACGTTGCAATAAAGTTGATAGTTTTGTTTGATGATTGTAAGTGGAAAATAAAAATTCTTCAATGAATTTGAATATTTTGTTTATGCTTATTGAAACAACTGAACATTAATTGTTCTTACAAAAAATTCAAAAGGCTTATTTAAGATTAGACCTGAACCTATTGTTTCTGATTACTCCTAGTTTCATTTTCAATCTACCTACTTATCTTTCATATACCAATATACTACGATGTACTACATATAGATATAAGAAAGATATAAGATTCATGTTTTGAACATTTTTTCTATTTCACCTTAGTTCATAAGGAACAATTTATCACAAAAAGAAATTTTTCTTGTTAAAAATGTAAAAGAAGGGTGCTTTTTTCACTGTCTGTATGTGCGGATATGCGTACGTGCAAAAATTTCTCTTAACTTATTGGACCAATTTGGATTCTACTTGGTAGGTAGATGCACACGACTTTTCCACCCAAACGTTTTTCATTTTTTTCTAAATCCGATATGGCGGACATGCGCCATTTTATTTTATTCAGAAATTCTGTTTTAATACTAGGAGGCTGAAATTAGTCCTATGCTTCCAACTGCTGTAGAACGCGACACTGCCACGTTTAAAATTCAACAAACTTCGATATATATATATATATATCAGAAACTGTAAGAGATAAGACAATCGAATAAACTTTATTGTATAACTTTCGAATTAGGAACATTCGAATAAACTTTATAGGCTCCCTAAAGCTCCTTCGATTTTATTTGAAACATTTTTTTCTAAAATCACTATTTGACATATAAGCAGTGTTTTTTGTTTTGATAACTTTGCGACCCATTTTCTCGAAAACTATTTAATACTTAAGCGAGTTAAATCGTGTGTTATTAAATATCGCAGTAATTTCGCCTTGAAAATAATTGTACTACCTTAAATATCTCGGTTCCTATGAAACCTGAAATTTGGAAAAATGAAATTTGAGGAACATATGAAACGGCTAAGCGACCTCAATTTTGCCAATGTAAACAATTGAATATATTGAACCGATTTTGATTGCCCTTATGATTATAAAATGGTACCACACATAAGGGGTCCAATCCCAATGGATCCAAAGATACAGCGCGTAATATCTTAAAAACTATTGGTTACCAAGCTAACCGGAAGTCGACATATAAAGAAACATCATTCCTGAAAAATAAATAGTAACTTGAAGAAATCTTCAGGAAAAAATCTTTTACGTTTTAGGACATCTAGAACATGTTCCTGCAATTTAATAAATGTTATCAGTGACGGGTCCAAATTATAATATTGGGAGATTTCAAACTGATCACACCTCTATACATCCAAATAATTTAATTTAATTTTTAAGTATAATTTAAATTTGGAATAAAATTGAGGTTTGAACTTTGCTAACCATTCCCCTAGATTTGCCACTGATTAGTGTTTAAAAAAACATTTAAATAAATGTTTGAGTACAGGTAAGGTTTACTATTTTAATGTTGTAATTAAGATTTTAAAATATAAAAAATTTTAAATAATTTTTTCTTGTTCAAAAATTTATAAGAAAGTCGTATTTCTCGATATGTGTGCGTACATACGGATGTACGTATGTACGTATGGCTGTACATTTAAGAATTACTCCTAACCTAGCCGATTTGCGAGAAATTTGATACACAGGTACTCAAAAGTGTTCTGCAAAATGATTTTTTCATTTTTTATAAATTCAATGTGGCGGAAATACGCCATTTTTTTCACAAAAAAATCAGTTTTTAAACTAAGAGTCTGAAGTTTTGCACGCATATTGTGACTCGTATTGTGCATCCGATGTCTCTGACTTGTACAGAACTTCGATTTTATTTGAAACATTTTTTCCTAAATAAAATCACAATTTAACATATACACAGGTATTTTTTTTTGAAAATTTTCCGATCAATTTTGTCGAAAAGTACGCAGTATTTTTTTTTAAATTTTTGTATCAGAAGATACTTTAATATTTAAGGGATCAAACGAGTTTAGAAAACTCGTGGACGTGATCGCCACCTCATCTTTCTTATACTGGAAGTCCTACGTTTTGTTACATCCTACGTTACTACGTTACTTGTTCCCCAAGTTTTATTTTTTCAACTTTCACAGGAATAGATATTTAATGTAGTACAATAACCGGTCTCAAGCAAATCGATCGCAAATCGTCCACGACTTTTCTAAAGTTCACAAAACAAAAACAGCCTGTATATATGTTGGCCTATAGAATAAAGTTTATTCAAGTGTCCTATCTTTTATAGTTCTTGAAATATATCAATAAGTTTGTAAAATATATGCGAGCGAAATTTCAATCTTTTAATTTTAAACCTGAATTTCACACATATCTTTGAAATCATGAGTTAGACCCATCATGTTCGGTATCATTTTAAATAGAATTACAAGGGGTAGCAAAATGTAACAAAATATACAGGGTGTTACTAAAAAGTTTTAGAAAAAAAATTTGTTCAAAATCGGCCAAGTATATTCAGTTACTCACATTGGCAGAATTGTTGAGGAATTGACTTTCGTAGGAACTGACATATTTAGGGAGTACACTTTTTTCAAGGTCAACTTACTCATGTGCTACGATGTGCGACTTTTTTAAACTGGCTTAATCGCGTAAGTATTAAAGGACCTTTTGACACAAACAATTTAATTAAACTCCTTCGTTAAGTTTTTGAGAAAATCGACCGCAAAGTTTGCAAAACAAAAAACACCGTATATATATATATATATATATATATATATATATATATAAAATTGTGATTTTAGAAAAAATATTTCAAATAAAATCGAAGAGCCTTTATGTGGCCTATAGAATAAAATTATTGGAATGTTCTAGCTTTTAACGATCTGCTCAAAAAGTTTGCTAAACGTCAAACCTGGCAGCATGTGACTTTTTTTATTCGACGCATAATACAACGTACTATACGTGTGCAAAATTTCAGCCTCCTAGATTGAATACGAAATTCCTGAACAAAAAGACCTTTGTGTGCCATATTAAATTTATAAAAAAATGAATAAAACCCGTTCTGCGGGCTCATAGTCTACACCTGTCTACCAAATTTCATTCAGTCCCATAGATCGGTCCCATAGGGACCGATCTTGAACAAGCATTCTTGAACATACATTCGTATGCACACACATCGAAAAATCAACCCTTTTAATTTTTTGAACAAGGAAACTTTTCGGAAAAAACTGTTGATATGAAAAATTGTTCTTTATTTTGCGGAATGCGAACGCGGGAAAAGTGACTCAAACACGGCAATGGGCAAAATGTAAGTCAAACACGACAGCAGACCGTGCCAAAGCGGGACAGCTAAGCAGTCCGCGCCGTAGGCAAATATGGGAACCAGGGAATTAATGGGTAAGCGAATTCATGCATTGAATTCACAAGGTCAAGGAAGGCCAGACCGCTATTTTAGAAATTTGTCGAAAGGTCATGGCAAATCGGACACCGGAGCTATCCGCGCCGTACGCAAATACTGGGAAAAAATGAGCCAAGACCAGCCGTAGGCCGCGGAAAACTGGGCAGCGGAGCTGTCCGCGCCGTAGGCAAATATGGCAGCTGGGGGATTCATGGGTAGGCGATCTATACTAATTTTGATAAATTTACCCTAAAATCGATAGGCCAAATTGAATTTAATAGACGAGTTATAAGGTGACAGTCAAAATTAAAAGATTCAACTTTTGTTTTATGCAATATAAAACAAAACGTTGGACTTCCAGTATATGAAAGATGGGGTGACTCACGTCCACGAATTTTGTAAATAAAATTTTTTATAACAGTTTTATTGAAACAACAATACATGACATTTTATGATATAAAATTGTTTTGAAACTGAGATTTTGCATTCCAGCAATGACTACTATGGCAGCAGTTACCGCAGTAATCGTTATCGCGAGTCTCGCCGGTCTCCGTCGCCTTATTATCAACGCCGTCGAAGATATTCTCGTTCCAGGTCTTATTCACCACGTAAGTAATATAATTATTGTTTTTAACACTTTGATCTATTGGTTGATTCAAATGTTTGTTTCGTTTACTTCAAAATGATAAATTCAATATTTTATAAATGTGTAAATTTTTATAAAATAATTAAATTATATAATTTTTTTTTTTGAAACTAAAACGACATACAGAGAGGGCTAACGAGACGTGCAGACGTATTTTAGTAGATGACTTGTGAGTAATATTTTAATAACAAATTAAACGTTATAAAATACCAAATAACAAATTCGGTAATGTTCTGCCATCTATTAGCCAATTCAGGACTTCCATTTTTGTATTAATCTGCTTTGACGTCAAACAACATTCGGAAATGTTAGTCATTGATTGAAAGAGGTGATAATCCAAGGATTACTTAGGATCTTTAATTTGAAATTCCTTCTTTAAACAAGTTATCATTTGTTGAATATCATCTGCTTGTCCAGTGATTAATAAGTCTCAACATACACTATCATATAATTGTTATCGCTATGGTATAAACAGCTATCATGGTCTGATCTTTTCATTTTTTGTTTTAAGCAAACACATTCATGGTGTTGTTCCACACTGTAATTTTGAAATGTCATTTCTTCGACACCATCGTAAAGCCGGAGGTTCACCTCCATTTGCTACCGTAGGTGATCTATATTGGTCGTTTGCTGTACAACGAACAGCTTTGCACAGTTACAAATTCCTTTTTGTCCTGCAACTTCACATTTGAACTTCACAAATTTGTTCGCTTCTTCATTTCTTCCACGTCTTCTAAACCTGGGTGATCCACGTTATTTTCGCGAGTAATTTCCTCTACCTCTATATGCGTTATTTCTCGTATCGCACTCAAATTTTATGGTTTACCGCATCTAAAACAGGTGACAGCTTTTCAAAGTTATTTCATCTGATTGCTTAATATTTCTGTATTTCTTTTGGCTTTTGTTTCTTATTTTAATTTCATGTAATAACATCTTTAATCGAAATTTCCATCTGTTCAAATTAGTACAATCCAGTTGAGTGAGGTAAATTAGTCACATTGTTACTAACCATTTTTTTGGGGTTAGTTTCTTGTTACACTTAACACTTTTTTTGTTGTGACTGACTTTAATTAAATGTATATATACTTAACAAGCAACAATATTAATTGATACGATCATTTTGTACTACTGTATTTTTAAAATAATTTCACGTCATTCTGATATCATCTTCTGCATATATTTTCTTCACTACGGACATTAATTTAATGCTGCGTTGCTTACTTTACATTAAATTCTTCACATAGACTTTCAAAAATGTTTGCCACAATACCTATTTGTTTTCATTATCGGATATACTAGATGGTTGCTATAACCTATTAACTTTACAGATTTTGGAGTGATTTTCTTAGATAAAACTGCTTGGTATGTTTTTACACAAAGTTATTTGTCGATCCGAATGATATGTTCCTATACATATCTTTGGCGGTTTTTACTATAAACATGAAATTCAAAGTAATGCTTCATCTCATTGTTATTTAACTTTATTTCTACAAAGCTGTACTCCTCTATTTTGGGGTGTATCATTCAAGTTCTTTGCTAACACTTAGCATTACACTACAGAATTTGATTTGAAATCATTGCTTTTTTTATGAAACATGTGTTAACACGTTACATTAGTGCAATCTGCAGTCATTTTAATTAAATATTTTATTAAAACAGCGTAAAAAGTTTTAAGTTAGTATTAACATGTGAGTAAAACATTCAAATAGATTGCGCCTCCAATATGAAAACGTCTGTGCTTTTCATTGTCACTTTTAATTCATAACAAAAAGATCCTTTGTGTACTTCATTCCTATTAATATTGTACGTACGTATTCGGATAAAGATGTTAAAATAAGACAACGCTACTTCTATATATCGCATGATGCTTTGAAAATTTTGGTGTACACAAATGTGTTACGCGGCGTCATTTGAAGAAAACTGCACCAATCAGATTTTCTGAAAGTAGATTCTATTTAGAATGGGACTAGGGAACTACAATAAAAGTATATTACTTTAGCAATTGGAACATGATTTATAAATTTTGGAAAATATCGTCCAAATTTTTTCATACGTATTATCAAATTGTAAAAATTTGAAAATCGCTCTCCTTTATATATCTGATATACAAATTATGTTACGTAATTTAGTAATCAATAATGCCTATTTCTAATTTTAGTTTTCTTTTTTTGAGAACTTTATTATAATTTCATTTATTCTAATTTTGGCAGGTCGTTATTAGGGGCTTCTGGATGCCATCCGTCTGACTTCAGTTTGCTTTATAAATATTTTTTTAAAATTTACACCAAACAGTCTACCTACTTTTATTACTTATTCATTCGATTTGGTGTAAGTTAACTTCCACAGTCATTGTCGTTTTGAAACTGATTAAACTTAGTTGAAAAATGTTTTGACCAAAATTCATTCATGATTATGAAACCAATGAAAAATTACTATGAATGCGATTCAAAGATTTTTATAATAATGAAAATTATTTTTGCATTTATTATCTATCAAATACAAGGATTAATTAATGGTAGAATGTATTGGCACAAGGAGTAGTAGTATAATATATTTCATTATGTTATAAGAATCCTATTGTTTTATTTTTTGTTTGGTTTTTACTGTACAGATTGTTAATTCGTATTGAAAATGGAAACTATATCTAAATCATTTTTTTTTTATTATATGCAGAATTTTTGCAATAAAGTTTTATTGACGATAATGATATTTATTTATATCATATTTATATCTTTTAATCTAACGAAATACCTTGTTTAACCCTTTCATGTATTAATTTTGAAAAATGCATTAAAATTTGATTATTACACAATAAGATATGAGAGTACTTTAAATCATTTTGGCCGCAAATTATTTAAGCAACATAGATGGAAGACACTCCTCACTATTATACGCAGACAGGTTAATATTGTGAATTTTGATTAATTGACTTGAAGCTGCGGTTGCTGCGATGGCGAAAATTGTGATGATCCGCAATAAGTTGAAAATAGGAGACAAACAAAAAATTATTCCAGCTTAAAAACTTGACTGTATTGTAGACAAAACATAATATAAATCGTGAAAATGTTTACAGTACAGGAAAAATACTTTTATTTTACTATATATAACCTAAATACAATAAACAAAAAGTCTTTACGGCGTAGCCAAGGTATGAACCATGTTGTACGTATAACAAATAAAACAAAAACAACACGGTTATATCAAATCACGATTTAAAAAAAAGCAGTCTTTGCTTTTGTTTCTTGCTGAAGAAACACTTTCTACATTTCTGATTGACCTTTTCTTAGCATAAGTTTTCAGCCAACTGCTCGTCGTTAGCTTGTAGCAGTCCGCCGACGTGTTGCAAAATCGCTTCGTTAGTTCTCCGCGCCTGTGCTTTGGGCTCATCTTTTTCACATTCAATTTGCTTTTCGTACATTCCCCTTGTTTTGTTTGTGATTTCTTCGTCCAACAACCCTACGAATCCCGGAGCACTAGAGTCACAATTCACAAAGCCTCTGTAATATTCTTTTCACCGAGATTCTCTTAACCCGGAACTGACTGCACTAAGTCAACCAGTGTAGCGACAGGCAGGTCTTCATTCTCTTCTTCATTGATTCAGTACACTTGGATTTAGTACACTTTTAGCTGGGTGCTAGGGTACTTTGGCATGATCAGTCTTAGCGTTTCTGCGTGACATGACTGTTATTCTCTCCTTACTACCCTTGTGTTCTGTTACTTAACGCTCACTCTCGAATGGCAATATGCGAGTGGGAACACGCCCAAAAAAGCCCGATTCGTCTGCGTTGGAAATTTGCTCGAAAGACAGTTCTTATTCAACACAAATTCTTGAAAATCATTAGCTGCTTGTTGGTGACCACTTAGCTTTTCTCCGTGAAGTACAGTGACGTTGCTTAAAACGGGTTAAACAACCGGACGACGCATCAAAATTACCTTGCAGGCCAAACAAATCAAAAACTGTTCTCGCTTTAGCCGCTATGATAGGGCCAGACAGGGGGATACCTTCACTTCGCATTTGAGCTAACCACCCAACCAATGCCGATTCAAGTTCATCATAGGTAGAGTTTTTCATTGTTTTTCGTTTTTTCATTCTTGAAGCATTGTCCGCCATTGAAGCAAAGTTTACTAGTTTATCTTTTTGTTTTAAAATATCTCCCACTGTTGATGCATCAACACTTAGTCTAAACAGATTTGCTTCATTGAAGCGTCATTTTCTATTGTATCATCCAGTTTTTGCGTAATCGTTGTTATCCTCCCGATTAGGAGGCCCAAAAGGAAAAACTACTAAGAGTGGTTTGCCAGTTCTTTCAGAGACCCGAGCGCGTCTAGAAAGAAGGCGAAGAAAGAGGGAGGGTTCCCATGTAGAGGATATTCAGTTTTACATCGGGAATGACTCACCAGGAGGTCGCTTCTTTATTTAAAAATAAGATGAACCATCTCCGCACCTTCCTTATTGATTTCGGTGTGACACCTCATGCCGAAACTAATTTATTCTACCTGACTAACGAACGGATTCTGGGCGTACTACGATTGTAAATGAATCACCTCCTTGAATGGAACCACGACGGAACCAGTCCACGAATATGGGATCGCTAGTCTAAAAAGGAGTCTCCTGATCAGGTACTCCAAGCCCGCGTTCCTGACCACATTCCAGCGACACCGCAGCTGTTCGGAAATTCCTGCCGACTTCTGATAAGAAGATGGATGGTTAATTCGATCGAGCCATCTAGATGGTCCTAATGGGACCTCTAGGCGCTCTATATGGTGGTAGCCGTTTTAACTATCGAATATAAACCTACAGAGTTGGAGCGATCCGCTAGGTAGCTATCAATACCTTTCTTGGTCGTCTTTTTAGACTCAGGATAACCAAAAAGCTCACAACAGTAAACATAAAACACGAACAGTCA
This sequence comes from Adranes taylori, assembly GCA_009867245.2. Classification (NCBI taxonomy): domain Eukaryota; kingdom Metazoa; phylum Arthropoda; class Insecta; order Coleoptera; family Staphylinidae; genus Adranes; species Adranes taylori. The sequence continues at coordinate 15,142 of WYDF02251558.1, forward strand.
ATAAGCCCACTGGATCGTGTAAGTGACGACAGGCGATTATGAATAGAGGGAGGGGAAGGGATAGTGCTATCAGAGATAGTGAAAGCGTGTGTGACCAGAACAAAAGAACGGGCTGTCCTTCAGTTGACTCCAACTTTATTCTTGTAATAACATTTATTTAAAAAAAATTATAAATAAAAGGTCATCCGTTTTAACTTAATAAATTTAGCAAACATTCATGATCCTATGTACTAGGTGTGACAATATTTTTCTACATTTCATGCATGACAGAATCGGTGTTAGTAAATTCCTAGACAAGCTAGGACAGGTAAAGTAAAAATTTAAATGACATATGTAAATTCCTAGACAAAGATGTGTAAGTTCCTATACACACCATTGGCTTCATTACCTATTATTTACTGTCTAAACCAGGTAGTCCATATAGTTAAATAAAACATCCGTCACACTTTATCCATCCAGCATGTATGGTGTACAGCTGATAAAAATATTTAGAGCAATAATCAAAAGTTCCATCCATGTAAACAGTTTTGCAATTTCTTAAACACTGAATATTTGTATCGTATGTAAATAAAACAATTCTATTTAATATATCTTGTCAAATAGAAAAGATTCTTTCCGATTTGTTATAACTCTTTAGTTGTTTAAAGTTTCTTGAACTTCAATTCAGCTTTTAGGAAACAGTGTTAACATGTGCCACTGCAAGTGAAATATGATATTTGCGTATACCATAAATATTTGACACCACTATTTAAAATTTTATTTACCTGCGCTTATAACCTCAACTCTTCCCGTCTACGAATTAACATATCCCTTTTGATTCTATCTGTCTTCGTCTAGGAACTTACATACGCCATGCGTTTCTAATTAATAAGCCTGGAACGCGTTAGCTTCAATATAAACGTAATACAAAAATATAGGGATGCTTACCATTTGCCAGAATAGAAATAAAATACTGCATACTAGAAGATGAAATGATGTTTGTACATTAGATCCATTTTCTCTGATCACTTTCTTTGATTGCACAATGAAAATTTGGAACCACTTGCGGTTTCAATATCTGCGAGCTTTGGCCAGCAATCTAGCCTATCAAATGTCACTACCAAGAATGTGCGTTAAATCTTTTTTTTTACACTACGGTAGAGAATTGGCAGAAAATTCAATTATTGTACACCTGGAATGGGTGATGGGTGTTATAAAATGGTATACTTGCAAACCTATATCAGTAACATGCCAAACCTTAATATGCATTAATTTGCTCTTTGAAACATTGCAATTTCTATCCATTACAATATGCGTTTTGCATGAAAGGGTTAATTACATAAATGTCTTATTATTACGAAATTTTAGGATTTCTGAAAAAATAAATTAATGATTTGTACAGTTTATCTGAATTCGAATTGATATTAAAGCACAATTTGTTCAGATGCGAAGTTTCGAATTTTAAATTGTCATTAGTTAGTTTTTAAGTATTTAGTTTTAATTAATTTTCTTTTTTTCGACAAAAAAATTATGTTTCATTTGTGAAATGACTTATAAGTAGATTTCTTTCATTGTCAAACTATTTAGCTAAGATGCATAATAAATATGTTCGTACACTAATATTTGTTTTCGTTTTGTTTTGAAAAGGGTTGAGAAAACGTGGTATTGGATGAATTTCGGAAGTAGTTTAAAGAAATTTAAGAAAACAATCAATCTAATATGAAGATTAAATGAAAAGTAACTGTTAGTCAAGTCACACACAACTCAAGAGAATTGAATATCTTCTTTTGAAGAATAAACCAATCAACTCTCTTGAAGAAATTTAGAATTTTTTTTGAAGAACGGCACGCAAGGGCGGCTAATTCATTGAAAAAAACACTAAATGAAAAACAAGATTCCCCAATTCATCTTTGAAACGAATTTATTCAGTCTCCAAATTTCAAACAACTAAATAGATTCCTATCTGCGTTTCTGAAAATCAAGAATTTAGGAATCTATACCTGGCTTTGAAGACATACATATTCATTTTGTGCATTCTTATAGGTAATATGTTTTCTATAAATAAACAAACGTAATATGTAAATAAAGAATTTTATTTCACAAGAGCCTTTACTCCTGTATTTATGGTTTGTGAAACAAGATTTTTACAAGAATTCCATAAATACGAAACAGTTTATAATTTTTTATTAAACTAATGACGGGTTTCACTTAAATAATATAAGTATCATCCGTGCTACATAAATAGACTTAATAACTTACCCCAATAACAACACTGACAATTTCCAAGTAGTTACCGCCAATTTATTTAAATTTTATCGCACTACTTTGTTTTATATTTACTTAAATACAATTTGTGTCTGACGCCAAAATGATTTAGAAATCAATTAACATTTTCAAGTTCGCGATTTTTTCATTTTTCACACTGGCGCATGCATCTTCAGCGTAGTGAATATTTGAAGCATATATATCACAGTTCAAATTACAATCAATTAGGCTATTGTGAAGTTTCAAAGCGGTTTTCCCCAAATTTTTTATTTGGCGCTAAATATAACCTTATTGGATTTTTTGACATACCTAGTTTATTTTATTAAAATAATTACAATAGCAATAAAATGAATAAGATCAGGTATCAATGGCTCAAAGAATTAGCTCTAAATGCCGGTAAGTGAAATATAATTGTTAGTGTTATTGTTTTATAAAATAACTACGTTTTTAGCCAAACCTACAGTACCGTGCGACATAAAGGAAATAACTGTAGAAAACGTAAGTACTAATAAAATTAGTATTCTTTAGATTTTATAAAACGTAAAGCGTTAAATGTAGGTTAGACCAGTAAGCAGTTTAACATTTTAAAGTAGATAAATAATATTGAAACGTAATGTAATTCTTGTTTTTTTTAACAAACACCATACACACGCCCTGTTTAAATGCAAGGCATGGTAGACAAACACTGTTTGAAGTACTTAATGAATCCTATATGCAAAAATGAATTAATAAGACTAAAACGAATTATGATTTTGAGTAAATTGCTGCTCTGTTTCTAACGCTAATAAATAAAAATTTCATTTTCTTATAGGTGATAAATAGTAAACAATAAAGGCATGAAAGTGACCTATTTGTTTATTTTCTTAAATCATATCGCCTTTCCAAAAGCATCAATAACTACATAGGTAATGTAACTGTTGGGGATTATACATGGAGTCTTCAATGACATGCATAGAAAGTCTCAAAGATAGTTCAAGGGCGCTCAAACAATTATAAAATTTTTGAATCATAAAATAATTCATAATTTTTATTATTGGCAGTTAATTATTTCTAACAGATATCGGAATCACATACGTTCTATGTTAAAAAACTTATTAATATATTTTAATATCAAAGATGGCTTGCCGAAATCTCGCGTAACTGATTTATGTTGCTAAATATGCAAAATTTAATCTCTTTTGAAAAAGAATGAGTTATCAATTTTAGTCAATCCAGGTCACTAATTATATAGCTACCTCTTAGTTTTTACATTGTTAATAATAATAATTTTAAAAGAATCATTTAATAAAACAATTGTATATTTTTTAAACCACAATTCAATAACATAGGTCTTCAAACTTCTGAAAGAGAATGTTAGACACTTATAACACTAATTGTTTTATTATTGTAGATTAACACCGAATTTACGATTCTTGAAAGGAATGTTGATTCTATGCAATCAGGAATGGAATCAGATGCGGAATCTAATTCTACTCTGAGTACAAGAAAATGTTTGAAGTATTTGTATAATCTGATACATTCATTATCTATTATAGATTATACCCGATTCATATACCGGAGAATATGTAGATCCTTTTGAAAATCTTATGGAAAGTAGCCATGGATCAGATGATTCAAGAGATTTCCTTTATGATACCGAATTTAATGAAGTAATTGTTTTACTATATTATGATTTATACTATATTCTTTACATACAAGTATTTTTGCAATTACAGAATGGAGGCACGACTTCAAACTTTAATAATAGCTCTTCTGATAATAATAACATGAAAACTAAAAGAAATGTTATTGAGAATGATTTGAATCCAGTTCATAATAATATGCAAAAAAGAATTCGACAAACCAACTACTGTTTTTTTTTGTGCGAACGCGGTGCACAACTTTGCAAGAAATTATTGGGAAATCATAAATATGAGTTGAAGAAATTGTGTCATGTCCAGTTAATAGTATAAAAAGGAAACAACTTATTGCAATTTTAAGAAAGAAAGGTAATTATATAAAAAATGCTAACCAGTGTGTGAAACCTATGAAAAAAACAAATTATTAAGCACATTTTTACCTTGCATTCATCGTTTGGGATTTTATTCTTCTAAAAACTTATGGCGACATAGGAAAAATGCATAAAGAATCCTAATAACAATAAGTCAAGTAGAAGTTGGCATGTAGAAGTTGACGAGAACTTGCGAGAAAAAGTTTTTCCCCGAATGAGAGTAGACAAAATATCATTTGTAGCAAAGAAGGACCTTATAATTTGCGCATTTGGAGCTCGTTATTTAAAAAAATCATAGAGAGAAGCATTTTGTTAACGTAGCCCCTAGAAAAAATGCGTGAACTAGCAAAACTATTAATGCAAATTCGACAACTTCAGCCTCTAATTAGAAATTTATTTGAAGCTTTGCGCCCAGAAAATTATGATATAGTAGAGGCAACTAAAATTGTTACTGCATATGACTCAGTAAATGAGAAATATGATTCTCCAACATACGTAATAAATATTAGTACATCTTTGAAGCAATGCTGTGAAATTGCAATAGTGCTTACTTTAAAGAAAAAGTGTTTTACGGGCATGAGCAGTCTGATTAAATTGAAAAGAATCTAAAGACAATGATCCAGCTGTTATCATCAATTTGGCGATTTGACGTATCAAATCAAGCTGCCGATGATTTAAATGTACAGAAATGGAATAAAGTTACTATAACGTACCTCTGGCAAGTGATTGGAAGATATGAAAAGATTATTTAATACTAAACGCTAGAAATGCAGCGGCTAAATTAGAATTAAATAATGACTGCTGAGCTTATAGTGAATTACGTGAAATAATATTTTGTGACTCGCAAGAGGAACATCAGGACAATTATGAAGAATTTGCTCAAATAATAACAGCTCCTGAAAAAATATTAATGCAAAAATTTAAGCGTATTGTAGTTCGCGACAAAAGAAGCAGATGTGTACCTGTAGTTTAGAAATACAGGAACATTTGAAATTACTACTAAACCTCAGATCAAAATTTGTTCCTACAGCAAATATTTATTTGTTTGGAAAATCAAATCTACTAACATCGCTCTATGGCTACAAAATTATGCAATGAAAAGTGGAATAAAGAACCCCCATGTAATTACCGCTACTCGTTTAAGAAAACGTTTGGCAACACTTACCCAAAAATTCGAAGTTGGTATTATTGATGGAAGAAGGCAATTAGGCACATTATTATAAAGGGAAAACTCTCGATAATATTGAAATTTATTTGGAAGAACAGCTTCTAAGTAACAGAAATGATTTAGAGGATGAACTGGGACCAATAAGTGATACTGATTGTGATACGCAAATTACAAATTTAAATGACAATAAAAATAGTTCCAAAAATAATAACATTTTAGTAAAGAAAAAGAAGTAAAATATAGCGCAAAAATTAAAGAACAGAAGAGAATTAGTACCTTAGACACCTTACCAAAAAGAGAGAGTTACTACTTTTTTTAGAGATCACATTAAAAAGAAAAAAGCGCCTAAACTCTATGAATGTGACAGTATCCAAAAGTATTAGCTAACAAGTCTGTTGAAAATTAAAGTATTTATACAAAATATTTATTCGAAATCTAAAGAAAGTAAAGGTGTTAACAATTTTTATATTTAGAATTTAATATGTTTTATGTTTTTAATGTTATATCATTTTAATATTTGGGAAATAATTAGTATGTTATAATTAAATGTTTATTATAATTAATATGTTTTTCTCTTTATTTTTTCAATAAATTTTTTTGTTCGTTTAAAATAAATTGAAACCTCTTTCACATAATAATATCCATGTGTGGTTTATTTGCAAAAAGGTCTGATAAAATTCTAACAAAAAAAATATTTTTACAAAGTTAAAAACATTTCATAATAGATCACTCAATTACATTAATGCTAGTTGTAATAAAAAATTCAAACTTTCTTACTTTGAGAATGTTATTCATTATAATTTCTGATTAGGAATAAAAAAATGTAAAAAGGGTAGGTAACAAAGAACTGCTGTGATATGATAAAAGTTGGGTTATAAAGCAAACGGCTTTAAAATTATTTACTTTAATATGAATTAAAAATATTTTTAAGAATTTGTTTCAAAGCTTAACAGATTAACGCTTTAAAATAAATTTTTAAATCAAAACTATTACTTTTGTCAATAATTTAATTTGTATTAGAATTTTAATTTAAAAGTAATCTTATAAACAATGTCCAATATTTATAATTTTGGAGGGCATTTATTATGACTAGTAGTGTAGCTTGCTTTGCAGATTATTAGGTAACTGCCTTTTTAACTCATTTCGATTAAATCGTTCACGGCATATAAATACGTAACGGCCAACGAAAAGATATTAAAAAATTGAAAAATTTAATCAAAAATTGGAAAAATATAATAATACAATAAAGAGGTGGCTATATAGTTATTATAAAAAGAAATACACAAGGAAAGGAATTGGAAAACGCTGAAAGAAATGGCAATAGCGAATTTTGTGTTGAGATCAGGAAGTGATAACACGTTAAATAGGAGTGTAGAGAATTTGGAAAAGGGAGGAGATGAGTTAAACGAAAAAGATGGGTTAATAATTACGACAGTTGGAGGAAAGAAAGTTTAGATTCCCAGGAGAATTTAAATGACTTAAGAGATTAGGTCGGAATTAAAAGAAGTAAAGAATGATACATCAGAATAAGAAAAGAGATAAGAGAGAACACCAATAAATTGAGCGCTGAAAACGAAAAGCTAAGTAAGAAAATAATAGAAGTGGAGCAGAGGGAAACGCTGAGATTAAAGAAGGAGAGGAAGCTGAATGTAGTGGCCTATGGTATGCCAGAGGAGATAAAGAGCAAAGAGGGCATATATAATGTAAATTTTGCAAAGATGGAATGTAGGGCGGCAATTACTGATGCGTTTAGGATTGGAAAGGTGAACAATGCAGGAAGGGGGAGACCGATGATCATAAGAATGGAAGTTATGGAGAAGAAAAAGAGATTAAAGGGTACATGGATATATATATATATATATCGAAGATGATCTAATAGAGAAGTTGAGAATGCGCAAAGAACTACAGAAGAGGGCTGAGGACATAAGAGGAAGAGAGAGAGAGAGAGAGAGAGAGAGAGAGAGAATAACAATGAGTTATAAGAAGGTATGGATGGGAGATAAGCTGTGGAGATGGAAGGAAAGTACCGAATCTTTGGTGGCAGTGAATAGGATTGATGCCGAAAAGACATTAGGGATATGCACAAGTGGGAGGAGTGATAATGGGTTGGAAAACTAAATGGGACTGATGGAGGATGGAGAGTGAAGGGGGATTTAAGGGCTTTATGGAATAATGAGGACTGGTATAGAGAAAAAGTGATGGATCTCTGGAGAAATAAGGGAGTTCAAGGGGACGGAGGAGAAAATAAATGTGGTGGAAAAGAGGGTGGTGAAAGACGGAGAGAAAAAGAAGAGCCAAAGGGGAAAGGGAAGGCTTTTAAGGTTTGTAGGGAAAATGATAGGAAGAACTATAGGGTGAACTTATAGCATAAAGGGGGTTTGTGGAAATATTGCCGGCCTAAGAAGTAAATTGGGCATTAGGGATGTAAGGCAATATTTAGAGGGGGTTTGACGTTATCGGGTTGGTAGAAACGTGGGTGGAGGAAAACCAATGGGAGGAGGTCGAAGAAATTATTGTTCTAAAGAGTATAGCGAGGTATGGGTGTATTATATATTCTCAATGCATTTATAATCCAAAATATCATTTAAAAAACATATTTGAGAGTCATCTGCTATAAAAGAACTTTTAAATGTTTCCATCGAGTATGTTTTCGAAGAATTCAAAGTATCAAATACATTGCTGAATCGAGATATAATTTCTTCAGTTCCTAGAGCTTTTTCTGGCAATTTTCCTAAATTTATATAGGTTTCTAGTGCAGCTCCAACAGTATGACCTAAAACTTGAGTATCTTGATACGCATTTTTTCGAAGTTATTAGGGTATATGTGGCTATTGGTAAGTTTAGGTGCCAGTCTATTTTTTAGTTATTAGTTTCAAAAAAACTCAACAATGAAATCCCAAGAAGTTTCTTTATTTTCCCATTTAAATACATTATGTATGAGGTTATTCCGCTTTAACAGTTTTAATTATGTGAGGGGTCAAAATAATAAAAAAGTTCGGTATTGCCTAACTTTAATTTTGTATTCTCAGATGTAATACTTGATGAATTAATATTTCCTCTAAAATCTGAACCCATATCTGAAATTACGCAAACTGGTTTTAAACCAATTTTACACAATTCATTTACACATGCAACAAGATTTTTTATTTTTGTTCCTTCATATGTGATACCTGATGGAAAATAACATAATGGTTGTTTCCAACTACTGTTTAAACCCCTCGTCATTATTACTAGCAAGTTTGGAACTTTTATCTTTAACTCCGATAATTTCATCATTGCCAGAGTTATAAAATAAATTACATTTTATTGCAATTTCATCAATACATGTGGAACAGATTTTGTCTTCCGGTGTCATGCATTTAATTTTGACTTCTAATATCTGAAACAAATACTTGTTAATTCCTGGATTGATTGTTCTATTTTGTGTAAACTGTTGGAGTGTTCTTGGAGTCGGCAAAGAAAACATTTTCATTAACAATCTATAGGATTTAGGACTAGAAAAATACAAAGTTAAAGCAAATTGTTTGTATTCATTGGAATATCGGAATCCTTTGCAACTTTTTTCTTTTAAATTAATTTGAGTTTTAATAAAAGTTGAAACATTCTCATCAAAATAGGAATTGCAAAATTTTGTAAATTGATGAATATTAAGTTCATCTGCAGTTTTTTTTTTGCATCAAATTAAGTTGTTGCTTCAGTGTTTTTACTTCTGCTCTTAATTTAGATGCTTAAACTTTCGGTAGAAACCAATTTTCTTTTCTTGATTTAATCCTGATAAGGAATTGGTATTGCTACTTGTAAGAGACGACTCAGATCCAAGCTCAAAAACATTTTCGTTTCGAAATGCTTGCTGCATATTCGATATATTGAATTTAATTCTTGTAATGTTTTTGAACTTAAATCGCTTCTGCCTGAAGCCTCTAACCATTTTCTACAATTGTATAAAAGTACTCGTTAAAAGTAATACAAAATAAATATACATTTATTTATATTTCATACTTACACTTATACGAGCTAATGGAAATCTAAAGAAATTTTATAGATTTTTCTTCTTTCATATAAAAGCGATACTTGCATTTTTTATACGCGCAATATACTCCACCTTTTCTTCCAACAACTTTTTTAGAGTCATTCATAGTTTATTTAAAACAGACAAAACTTTAGTTTATGTAAAATTCAACACCTCAACTTTAACAAAATAAAACTCAAACTTTAACAAATCGTTTATAACTAACAACGAAGAATTAAATTAAAAATCCTACAGCATGTGCGTAGGATTTTCGGAAACTAAAAATAATGTTCTTCAAACATAAATAAAATCTCAGTCCAATAAAGAAAATAATACTATTCAAAACAATAATATACAAAATAAATTCCTTTACGGAACATAACGGTCCATTGAGTTCCGAACATGGAACCAGAATTCCCATCACTATCAATTCAAATTTTCACCAGGTTTTGCGAACGGAATTCTTGGGGAAGTTCGGCTATCCAAATTTACTTTAAAAAAATTCATTATAATAATGGAAATTTCAACAGAATCACATCTTTGGATTCACTATCAGTTTATGATACATTAATCACGAATTCCTCAGTTGTATTATCAAGTGATTCATACATTTGGACAATAATTGTTTTCACAAAATAAAATAGGTAAAACATGCAACAACACAACCCGAAATTTAGTAGGTAGCACCACAGGTTAGTAGAAATATGTGTCAATTCTTTGTGCCAGCAACTACAATCTTATAAAGGAAATCTGCATATGTCTAACATGTAGTCAAAAAAATCAATTGTGGTCATCACATCGCACAAGCTTATCTCGTGGAAGAAAACATCAAACAATTCAAAAGGACATGTGCCTGAGTGACGCTCAAGATAGTCAGTATCTAATTAGATGAACTCCCCGAGCAATACTCGGGGTAAACTCTGAAGTGGCTAATATAAGCTTCATGTTGTCAAAAGTATATTTGATTTATATTTAATTTACTTGGCTTTATTATATTTATGGATTAATGCTCTCAAAAAATACCCGATACAATATTAAAACATCATACAAATAATATATCTTTTCTAAGTCCACCTTTTTCACGATCAGAAGTGTCATATTTACGAATAAAATTTTCCAATATTGGCAATATTTTTTTCGGAGCGTCTAAATGTACGTGGTGTTCTGCTTTGATCATATGATATTCAAAGTGAGGTTGTTTTTTCAAATTATCTAAGACGCTTTCATATAGTTTTTTATTTTTTAAATACGTCCATGGTGTTCCTATACAAAGCAATGGTTTCTTAAAATTACGAGCCATATCAATCAAAGTCTCTTCATCCCAATGTGCACTATATGTAGTAAAATGTCTTAGCCGATTATCTAGCTTAAATGTAAATTTATTATCTACATCAGGTTCAACATTTCTGTCTAGTATAAGTTTTATTTTCTCATCTCCTATGGGACGTAACTGGGCATATTTTTTTATTAGCTCCAAATAAGAATAAGATTTTGCCGCACATTCCATCATTGGTGTAGCCTTCATTTGTTTGTCTACTTTCTCACGAATAAATTGTACCTTCATGGAGGTTGGACATACATTAGGGTATAGACCGTCTATGCATATTACAAAGTCAACCAATTCTTGATATATACTTCCATAGAAAAAACATAAAATGGCGCCATATGAATGACCCATAAGACTAATTCGTTCCCAATGCATATACTTTTTCACCACATCAATGAAAATCAAATTATTTGTTATGTTGTAATAGATAGGAACTGGAAAATTACTAGAATATCCAGAGCCTGGCAAGTCGAGAGCCATATATGAGTTTTCTTCACTGAGTTTCGGTAGTATTAGGTCAAAGGAACCGCAACTATCCTACAATAAAATATGATTGGTAAAGACAAATTTGCTAAGTTTATAAACTGATATAATTTGTATAAATCTCAATACATCGCGAAAGAGAATTAATATTAACCGATAGATAGTTATTTGGATAATATATTTTCTACATGTCTTTACATCAGGGATGATAAATATGTGGCAGGGAAACAGTTACATACAGGCTCCGATGGAAATTTTGTTACCGATTGGAAGTACCATAACTTCTATTTTTTTAAATTTTTATTCCAAATTCACACAAAATATCGAAAATAGAATGTAATCAATAAATTTAAGCTCGTTGTTCAATGTGGTTTCCTTTTACTTTGATTATGGCCTACTGCCTGCGAATGATCGAGTTGCACACTGCACAATGGTTGTGGAATCTGCCCATTCTGTACGAAAAACAGCTTTCAACGCGGCCACATGCTCAAATAATTTAGTCGATATTCTGGTCTCTAAGATACCCCAAACGAAGAAATCCATTGGATTCGTGAGCTATTGTATCTCGAAAATGAAATGTGGAGCAAGGCTTGGTTCACTTTGGCTCGATGTGCCGGTACTGAGTCTTGTTGGAATGTAAACGGCTCTGAACCGAATTCTTTAGACACCCATGGCAGCGCAATACACCTTCCAACAACTTTTCTCGGTAGGGTAGACTCGGTACGGTTGAAACAGAGTTAATATCTCTCGAACCGTGTGCGATAAGGTAAGGTGTGCGAGGGACGAACGAAGTGGACAGCAATTTCGAGCACGAAGTTCAATGTTGTTCAGTTCAGGCGCTCAGAGAGTATTTTTGCAAAAGTATTTTTGTTCAAGTATTTTTGTTCAAAGATTTTTGTAATTATTATGGTTTTTATTAAAGTAAGAGTATTGATTATTTTTTTCTGTTTGAAATAAAGCTTGTAGAATATGATAGAGTCATTAGTTTTAATATGAAATTATTGTCACCGTTCATAGAAACTGCTTTCTACTCAATGGTGGGCAGGGGACGGTTGAAACAATATATTTATTAAATTTTTTTTTCTAGATGCCGAGGGTACGTACAAGAAAGTCTCTCGGGGGGCACGTCGACTTATCGAGATACAGAGGCGTCTATGAGGAGGTAAAAACAGGTGATTCTTTGCGAAAGGCGGCAGAGAAACGTGAAGTGAACCACTGTTCGTTCGCTGGTAAGATATATACGAAAGCGAGATGCACCCGGCGACGAAGAAAATCAAGACATGGGGTATAAAGCACACAACTGCGTTTTTAATGAAGAGAAAGAGCGAGAGCTTTCTAAATATTTGATTCAATGTGTAGATATATATTTGGGTCTATCTAAGAATGACGCAAGAAAATTGGGATAGTAACCATCAAGTTAACTTATCACGTTAAGTATAAGTATAACTTATCACGACCTCGAACTTGAGATGTTAGCGAGATGGCTCGTGAAGAAGGGTTTCAGATATGTATGAAAAGAAACCATGCACTGTCTGTTTGCGCAGCGCAAATTAAAAGCCTTTCAAGAGCTACTAGCTTTAACAAAAGCAACGTAGAGGTAGACGCTTTCTACGACAATGTGATCATTGTCATGGACCGTCATAATTTTGAGCCGCAAGATATATATAGTATACTGATGAAACAGGCATACCGACAGTCTAAAAGCCAGACAGACTACAACTCTGTCTAGCTTTTGACCTGGTGCTCGTCAAGTAGGGTCAGTAGCTTCAGCAGAAATGTGATTAATGCCATTGGGAACATAATTCCGCAATCCTTCGTCTTCGCGCGAGTACGTTACCATTTCATCAGGGATGGATAAGTAGCATCTGCTGGAACTGCAAACCCCTCTGGATGGATGCAGGATGAAACATTTATACATTTCTTGGAACACTTCTCTTTAACATAAAGTGCTCGATCCTTCATATAAAGTTACTTGTGCTCGATAACCACTCAACACATATTTATATCAACGCATTGGAATTTTGCAAGAAAAAATGGCAATGTCTTACTGTCTTTCCCTCCCCACTGCTTTCACAGACTCCAACCGTTTGATCGACCTGTGTACGGGACTTTGAAGAAAGCTTTAAATTCGATCGCTGGCTTTTATACAATCAAACATTCAAGCTGGCTTTCGCAAAACTGGAATATATCCATATAATCGGGATTTATTTACTGAGCTCGATTTTGCTTCTGCATTTGTGACGGATAAACCAAACCCCGAAAATATAACGAAGGCGGAGGTTGTTCCTATTTGAAATATTAGTACACCCGAAAATGAAGCGCCAGCACTATCGCCTTCTATAATTAGCGAACCACCAGTAGAGTCGGTGGAGTCCTCTAATGTACATGCAGCTCTTGTTACTCAACAAAAGACTATAAATATTCGACTGCGCGTTCACTAGTCCCAGGAACTGATCAAGGAAACATTATTCTAAGTACGGAAACTTTGACTACACCACCCAGACGTAACACCAGTGTTAGTATTCAGCGAATTTCGCCCAAAACCTCTAAAAGTGCTCAACCAATTCCTCCGTTGACAACCATTACCGGAAGCTCCTCCGAGGAAAACAGAGTGCGGAAAATCAGGAACTCTAGAATTTTCACTAGTACACCAGAGACGGAACAGATAAGAAAGGAGGATGAAAACAGATTGTAACTGACCAAAAGCTAAGCAAGTTAAGAAAAGATTGGATGGATGTGAGACAAAAAGAAATACCACAAAAAGGAAGAAGACTAAGGAAGGCAGCAGGTCTGGAGAAAAATGAATACAATGTACAAATTGTAAACTGTGGGCTCATGAAGAGTGTACAGAAGATGGTCTTAGCTACGTTTGTTACAATTGTGACTCTGATTATTCTTAATAATTATTCTTATTATTGAGATAAATAATAAATGTTATAATATTACAGTTCGAATTTTTTCCATGTGTTTCAACTGACCCTAGCACTGTTTCAACCGGCGCTGGTATGAGGACCGTTTAAACACATCAGATTTTTTTTAAAATTTGATCTCATACTAGAAATAAAACATCTGGTACTCAAGTGATACTGCCCATTAGTAGATAGAAACACGCTCTTGTATTTAACATATGCCCAGCATCGCTCGATTTATTATCGGCAATGCTATTGACAATATAAGCTAAATTGTTTCAACCGTACCCATCCTACCCTACTCAGTCCCATTTACCATTACGCCACGCTCGATGAAGACCAACAAAGAGCGATATTTGGCGGATACTGCTGCCCATACCATGACGTAATTCGGCACGTTTGTTCAAGCGCACCAGCTCCTTCGCTCTTTCTAGCCGCTGCTTAAGTTGTAATTCGTGAACTATTTGCATCTTTGAAGTTCATTTTTAGTATGTGCCGAATGCTCCAATCGGATATTTGCAGTATTTTACCCATTTGAGTTGCACTGCGTCGTGGATTTCGTTTAATTTGGCTCCGCTTTTCGCACAATTTCTTTGCTTATTGCAGACTTTTTTCTTCCGGATCGGTGGCGATATGTAACGCAATATGAAACGATACACAAACATTTTGTTCATTTTCAAATATTGCGATTCACAAACGATACTGGTAGTGAATTATAAGGACACGACATCGATGGAAAACTAATTATTTGTGGAAATGTGTAAGCCGGCCATTTTCCATCACAATGCTCTTTCAATTGATTAACGGTACAATGGTAAAAATACACAATTTTCGAATATAGTGCCTGTAGCAAAATGTAGGTCGATGCATAAAAATTAAAAACACACACGTGTCAGACGAGGAGCAAAACGTCGAAACGAGAGCGTCGAAACGTTAGTTTATTGAAATTGCAAATAAGATTTAAGTGCACGAAATTTGAAAAGTTTTTAAATGTGAATGAATGTTCAACGCAAACAATTTGCTTAAATATATATGAGGCGAATCAATATAAAATGCAATGTCAAATTTTCGATGCAGTCATTTACGGATACACCGACTTGAAGTTGGTAACAGAACTTTCCTCGGACCCTGTATATAGTTCTTGAGGGTGCAGTCTCGCGCGATCAAATTTGCTACACGAAGTTTCAAAACCATTTACAGTTTACGACAGCTACAATTCCGCACTCTATTAGAGAATAGACTAAGCTCTTAAATATATGGTTAGCAAGTAGATGTAATAGATAGATTCTATTTGTGTTCTGTTTGCACCAATATAATAATATAATGGTTATTTTTTGCACTCATAAATTTATCACTTCAAGTAAATAAAATCTTATTATACTATCTACCTACAATGAACGTCTTTTATTACAAAAAAACTTAGCATACTTTTTTATGATTAAATTAATTTCTAATAAATTTATTCAGATAATATTTTTATATTTATATTTCATTAAAATTTTCAGGTACTTCTAATAATTACAAACAATTATTTCAATTTACTATAAAAAGATACGTAATATTCTACTAAGGTAGTTTAATAGATGAAGTTAGAGCCGCCATATTGGGACACTGTGTTGTCAGATGTTGCCTCTAAATTAAGCTAAATCTCCAGATTATAGATTATTTCCCTAATTATTTAGGGGCTGAATTTACCGACGAAAAATGATATATTTTCCTTTTAATAATGGGGCCCGGCCCAGATTTAATGATGCTTTGGGCCTGTTAAAGTCATACGAATGTCAACGAACACAGAAGAAGTTATAGCATATTGACACACTGTTTTGTCAGTTGTTGCCTCTAAGTTAAGCTAAATCGTATGTTTACGTAAGTAATTTATTATACTTTTAATAATCACAGTAAAGTTTTACTTTTGATTTATTACTAAAAACTTCATGGTTTAAATCAGTACGTCGCTCGTATTTGTGTTCACAACATTTTAAGGTATGCATTTTCTACATAATTTATTTTATCTTTCCAAAATTAATTTACATTTTCTTTTAACAAAATGTTTATAATAAATCTTAAATCAATAAACCTTTATTGGTATAGAATCGCTACATTCTTATAAATCGAACCATTAAACAACAAAATATAATTAATAATACAAGAAAAATAAATTCTTACAGGAAGAAGGAAAGACCTTTATTCTCACCCCATAATGCCCTTCGCCTTCTATACCAAACTGTCCATGCCCTTTCCCCTTCTACCCTATCCCATAAACCCCTCCGTTCCCCCCTCAACCGCATTCTCCCACGCCCATCCCTTTTCATATCCCATTCTCTCAATTATCCTTTCCTTAATCATCCCCCCCCCCCCTCACTATTGGTAAATTCAAATTATACACCCTACTGCTCTTTTTGTCTAGCCAATCGCCCTAATTCTTTCTAACCCTCAAACCTATCCCTTTCCTATTCCATTCCCTATTCCACTCACCTCTTTTCCCAATCAGATCCTCAAGTTTCCTCCCAATATTTTCTCATTCTCACTCCATTCAATTCCCTCACACTCTTTCGTCCAATGGTTCTATTTCTCCTCCTTTCTTCCACATATTCTACACATTCTTTCTTCCTTTTGCCTCCAGTACTTATAACCCCCTTCTTCACTCCCACACCTGAACCTAACTATTATTCGTTTCCCCCTATCTAACCCTGATGACAAATACCTAGCCATACCCTCCTCATCCATAATCCACCTGTACCTATTGTTATATGCTTCCAACAATTTTACCATACCTCTCCTGCCTCTCTACATCTCTCATCACTACTCCTCTCATCTTTCCCCACCATCTACAGTCGACCATCCAATCCTCCTATTAACTTTTTTCCTACTCGTATTCCATTAACCCCATCAACTTCCGTTCCAGCCTAATCCCTTCATCTTTCCGTACTTTTTCCTCAAACTTCATTATTTGACTCGCTCCACTTATCCAGCACATATATATTCTGACACTTGCATAACTATTTCATTCTTAGTACTCCTATCTATACCTAGCATCCTCTTCACACATCCAACTTACACCCTCTCCATTCTCTCTTTTTCTTCTACCGCCCACACCTGAGCTCCATATAACAATATACTATTCACACATACATCCATAATCTTTAATCTCATTCTCACCGACTCTCCAAATTTCCTCTCACATACCATCCTCATCCTCTCTATTACTCCCTTGCCTTCTTTGCTACCATTTCCACTTTCTCCTTGCTTGAACCATTTTGTGACAACACTAAATTATAGCGAATATTATCTATAGTTTAATTTCAATTAATATTGTTAGTTTTAATGGTTCTTTTAATATTGTAAAAAACTAATCAAATTAATTTTTCTATAATAAAACTTTTATACATATACTTCATAAAACTATATCTTATATTAAAATGTTATTTTAATATAAGATTAGAAATGATGGAGCAGTGTACCGACTTGGCGGGGACCGACTTCACTTAAAGCTATAGTATATCAATGGGACCGCTCCTTCTATTATATTCTGTGTTCGTTGACGTATTGATCTCCGCTTACGCCCTTGCCGCGTTTGATACCTGCTTCAAGTATCTATTCAAAGTTGAATTTATTTAGAAAGGTCAGTTGATTTTTAAAAAGATCACTGAAACTTACTGTTAGAGTATTATTCAAATTTGTTTATGATTGCTATTTTGATCGAAACCAAAATTTTTATATTTCTCAGGACCTGTAATCTGCACAGATTAAAGACTTCATTCAGTCATTTGCAACAGTAGTAAATAAATTAAATACATTTTCATCTGATGACGGCCACAAGCCATATGACCGTAAAAATAAATGTTCATTAGACACGAAAGTATGGTTTTTAATTTCAAGGCATTTAACAAAAAACCAAAGAATTTTAAAGTAATTGCTCAAAGAGTATACCTCCGATTTGTTGATTCGAAACATCCTGTTAGAAAACTGTTAGAATGAACTCTTCTCACTCGTTCTAAAGTTTCTGGGGAAATTTACCTACATCCTTTTGTGATTTTTCGCTTCAAAACTTCAGATATTTTCGAACTTCCTAGTGTATATTTCTGATTTTGCCCCATAAAAATAAATCTAAGGACTGTGAAAATAAGTAGATCATTGTCTAGTATCATGTGTCCAACCCACATTTTAGCATATGTTCCATCAAAATAAGCGCTTACTATGCTAAAATTTCCTAAAACATTGAATCATTCATCCCAGTCTTGAAATTGATTAAGATTTACTTTTAAATCCCCGAAATTAACAGTTTTTAGCATTTTGCAACATATCCGAATAAAACTTTCCTCTTACAATTTGAAATTCTTACTTTAGATAAGAGTCTATGCCGTCTCTTATCTAAACTAATATAATTTTATAATTTTGTATATGATTTTTATAAAAAATATGAGTATCTTAATAGTCGTGTTTTTTTCACGTTTAATTGAACTGATCTGCTCTATAAATGATCTGATCTAGACAATTTGAAAAAATGGTTAGCTACATCAGCTGAAGTCTAACCTACATAATAGAAATTAACTAAACTTATAAAACGTAACGTATAAAAATATTAAAATAGGATATTCAAACAAGATTTAGAATACTGATTCGCAAAGTAAACTTATACTACCTCCCTTATTGTACTGGTGCTTGAAGGGTAGCTAAAAACTGATCTGGGTAGATCAGTGAAATTTAACAGATTTCAAAAACACGCACTCATCTACTCCGGAGCTACTCCAATAGTTGAAAAAACACAACTTTTACTGAAGTACTTTACATTCTGAGATTCAATAGACATTTAGGTGAAATATAAAATCATCGCTAAAATACATTGTGGATTGTATATGTGGTTCTCGTTCACTTTCTCAAATGTCCAACTTTTAAAGTTCTGAATGTCTAGATTCAAGAAATAAATAAACAAATAAATTAAACAATGAAATTAAAATATAAAATATGTCCACTGTGCGGTATTGCAATCAGTGAGTACTGCAATGCCAACCTATAAAATAACGTGCTTCCCGTTTGATAGATTTTGCACAAAATGCACATGAATGATGAGGAAAGTCACAAAAAAAAACTTTTGCACAGCTCTATTGGTTAGAGCAGTAGTGACCAAACTTTTTAAGAAACGGGCCGAATTGATTTTTAAAAAATTCGGCCCTTTTTAAACTCGCATTCCCGTGTTTAAAAAACCATTCCTGTTTTATTACGAGTATATGGGGTCTGAATATGGTATGATTAAATAACCTTTATTGGCATAATTCTTACAAAACATAACATATTACACCACTAAATAAACATATAATACATTAGACTCAGTTCCAATCAAATTACCAGTATATACTACCCAACGTACATCCCCTAACAGCCCCTAAAAAAACAAAAGATAAACCAAAAACAAAGACACATACTCCAGACAAAGAAACAAAAAAAAAAACAACTCGCTTCCCCGGGCAGAAGTGACCTTTTGTCTCTCCCCTTTCCACCTCCTCCATAGAGCAAATATATATCTTCCTCATTATTCTTTCCATCTCTCCTGCCCTCACCCCCCCCCCC